>JAEIIU010051892.1:0-15984 GCA_018874675.1 Drosophila baimaii
AGCACGATAAGCACGAGTAGCTTCACGGTGACCAACTGTTGTACCACCCACCTGCCGCAGCTCTCCAAGTTCACCTCATCGTTCCACATAGCTCCGGCCACAACAGCCCCGACCACGGCGTCAACGGCAGCGCCAGTGGCCACATCAACGGCGACAGCCTCAGCCATGCCAGCAGCAACGCCAAGTAGTGGTGAGGGTGGCCACAAGGCGGCAGCGCACCGGCAACAAAGTGGCGCAGCTGCCGCAATGGCTGCCAACTTGGAGGTGCCAACATCGTCATCGTCGGCGGCCACAAAGCGCCAGAAAGATGTAGACAACAAGCTAGAGAAATGCCTCAACGACATGCTAAAGTTAAAGACCAACAACAGCAACATCACTAGTACCAGCAGCAGCGGCAGCAACAACAATAATAATAATGCAATCATGTCGCAGTCGCTGACAGCAGGCGAGCACAAAGAACCGCCGCACACTGCAGGCGGCGACAGCAGCCTTCCGAGCGGCAGCAGCAGCGGCACCAGCAGCGGGAGCAAGTACGTGGGTGAATCTCAGATCCCGGTGCCAGTGCAGCTCTACGATCCGCAGAAGCCGTTGCTGCAGCAGCAGCAGCAGCAGCAACAAAGGATCTGTTATCCCATAGGCAAGTCGAACTCAACTTCGCAGTTGCCAATGGGTGGCTACCAAAGATTGCTGCAACAGCAGCAGCAGCAACACCAGCAGCTACAACAACAACAGCAGCAGCAGCACCAGGAACAGCAGCAATATCCTCAGCACAAGCGACCTTTCCTCAACTGGAACAGTTTTGCCTGCTCCGCCATGAATGGAGCGAGTGATCCTTTCATGCAGCAGCAGCAAACGCAACAGCAGCCACATATGCCACACCACCAACAGCATCTGCCCCACAAGCTGCAGCAATCCTATTCCTCCTCCAATGTGCCCAAGCAGGCGCCCAAATCGGGACTGGCCATGTTTCTGCAAAAGAACACCAACAAGGAGAACAAGTTTGGACAGCCGTTGCAGCAGCAACCGCCAGGCATGATGCCCCAGATGTACGGCTACCAGGTGCCCCAACAGCAGCAGCCATCCAAGTTGGGCTATCCACGCAGCGGCGGCCCACTGACGCATTCGGTCTCCTTCAGCTCTGCCCAGCGGCCCACGGCCCTGCTGTTCCACCAGCAACATCAACAGCAGCAGCAGCAGCAACAACAACAGCCGCATTCCAACTTTGGCCAGGGCATGATGAGCAGGAACTACTACAATCTGCCCAAGCAGCCGGAGCGCAAGCCGCTGCAGACCTTTGATCCCTATGCCTATCCCAAGCCGAATCAGATGCAGCCGGTCAAGTACCAGCCGCAGCCACAACAACAACAACAGCAGCAGCAGCAGCAATCGCATCCGCATACGCAGTTTCTCAACGCTTCCGCTGGCGGAGGAGGAGGAGGAGGTGGTGGCGCTGGCGCTGCCGCTGGGCTTCAATACGATCCAAATACAAATACGCAATTGTTTTACGCGTCGCCGGCGTCATCGTCGGCCAATATGCAACCGCAGCAACCGCAACAGCAACAACAGCAGTCGCAGCAGCAGCAGCAACTGCAACAAAGCAATTCTGTCATATTCAATCACCACCAACAACATCAACACCAGCAACACCCGCAGCAACACCCGCAGCAGCAGCAGCAACAACAGTTACACCAGCAGCAGAACGAAATGTCAAAGTCCGCATTGGGACTGCACTTCATCGAGGTAGATTCTATTTGCTCCAACTTGTAACTCCAACTTGTAATTGTAACTGTAACTGAGCCTGAGTTCGTTTGTGTTGCGTTTGCTGCACATGTGTCTGAAAATTGCCCACTAACAAGAACAACATGCTCCCGCTTTCGCTTCCAAAGAAAGTATGCCCCGAAATAGGCGCATGACTCAGCCATGGGCGGGCTCCAATAGGCCTCTGACTGTGAAGGGGAAGATGACGATGCCCCTGGTTCTCTAGTTCCCTCTGGCAATCTGCTTGGCCCCCAAGTTCGTACTTCCTGTACTTGCCGCTGGCGTTTAAAGTGCGAAGCGTTCCCAAGAACAGAGAAAAACATACAGAGATACATATACACATATATAGTGTGTAGTTCCCTACCGCCAAGCAGGCCCACTCTCCTTGGCGGCTACACCGATCTCTTGGCCTCTTGGCAGGCTCTTGCACTTGTCGACATCGACAACAACATTGCACAATCGACCAAAGACTGCGGGAAATTCAATGTCAATTTCCTCGGCGGGGCGGGCTGTCCTCTATTAATAGTCCGGGCTACTCTTGATTTATGTTTGTTTACTTGATTGCACAGCTTAAAGCATTTTTATTTAACTGCTGATGCTGCCAAGGGATGTGTTTGTTTAACTAATTTATTGGTAAACTGCGACCTCCAGGCCATGTAATTGTTTTAATAATTAAAAAACACTAAACAACACGTAGCGCGTTCAGCAGAATCGAATGTCTAAAAATATGTAACACTCATCGGATGCTCTCGCGCTCGCTCGCTCTCTTCCTCGCTCTCTCTGAAGACTGAAATTACTGATTCTCCGCAAAGACTGACGACTCTTGAATACCCTTACCAGGCAAGACTTGCATGAGCATCCTGCTGAAACGGACATTCCCTTTGATCTAGATTTAGCACAACAAGTGGCGACCGTGACACCGATGCATGCCTGTGATTTGTCCCAATTTTGTTTAGGTTTGCCCCTTGCCACCTCTCAGGGCATCCCTGTGGAGGAGGGCTCTTCTGCGGTTAGTTCTGGCTTCCTTCTTTCGCAGCAAACAATAATAGAAACGGAAAGAGGCAGAGGCGCGCGCACACTCGACATAGCTCTCCCGCACGGACATACCGCGGACCGCAGATCTTACGGCCGTGCTCTGGGTGCTCGAGACATCGGCGATATTTTCAATTTTTATAATTAGTATATGTGGCGTGCGCTTTCGTTCATGTTGCGCTGATTTCGGTTTGTTTGTTTCGACGAATGCGCAGGCAATCGGGCATCGGGAAAAGCGCTCCTCAAATCGCCCTGGGATATAATAGTCGCCCCATCCTAATCCAAATCCTAAGCCAAATCGGAATATTGCATGGCTCAAAGTGCGTGTGAGAGATCGGTGTGGAAACTGAATGGAAATTGCATTTTGAAAAACAATTGTCGCAGTGGCGGGGGCGACTGCAGCCTCTGTTGTGTGTTGTGTCTATTTCCGTCGAAGCTGCCGATTCTCTGAATCTCTTACAATTTCAATTATTTTTATTTTTACACATAAAAATTCGCTCTGTCTATACTAGATCTCTACGTACATGTTGCCCCCAAATACGCGAACGTACAATACACTTCTTCTATTCTATTTGACTGCAAACAAGATCATCAGAATCATGCTCCCAACAAATACCAGAAATCAGTACAATTAATGAAATAGACCAAGTCGGAAGAGCACGATCCGTGGCCCCCCAGAAAAGCGAAATTCTGATTCTGGCGGTCAGACAGACGAGTTTCCCCAATCCCACCCACCACCACCATCATCAATAGAAACCCCTCTGCTAAGTGTATTAAGTACCAGCGGATAGAGGAGGACGAGGATTGTCGTCATCTTTCCGCCGAGACCCACGCGAACACGACCGCAAAGAGGAGATACCGAGATCCCACATCCGAAATCCGAAGTCCCAAATCCGAAATGGCCACATTTCTGAATCGTTTTCATCGCGAGAAAAGCGAAAAGATATTGCCAGCGATTGGTGAAAATGGGAAAATGGGAAAATCAGCTGACGCTGGGGCAGAGACAGTGCAGCCGCGTCCGCAGCGTCGCTACATGCGCAGCGCCACCGCGGCCAGCGTGACGCAGCTGCTCTCGGAGAGCTGCAACAGTCTGTTGCAGCGGTTTCGGCGCAATCCAAGCGAACGACCTGATAATAAACAGCAGCAGCAGCAGCAGCAGCAACAGCAGCAACAGCAACAACAGCAGCAGCAACGCAATCGGTAATCGATGCAAAAGAAATGAAGCAAAGATTTATAATTTATTTTTAATTTTGCGTGCGTACTTTTTGTACTTTCGTCGCCTTTCGTCAAACGAAAAACTCGGTCAAAACTCGCTCATTGCCTTCTCCCTCTCCCTCCTTGGCGCGTCTTGATTTTTTATTCTCTGGCGTTGATTTCAGCCGAGTGGTCAGCGCGTAATTGCGAGTTTAGTTGCAGCGCGCGTCACTCCGCCGTCGAAAGTATCTCGCGATCCGTATGCTGCTGCATTTCCCAGCCCGAAGCAAAGCGACTTAAGGCCAATTATGTAAACGTCTCGAGTGCGTTACTTTTTTTTGTGATTTCAATCGCTGTGAACTCGCGCCTGAACTTCCAGTCCAGCGGCGGCGGTGCGTCGACCACGAAAAGTGTGAAAATCTGGTAGCCATAAATTGCGATTAATTGCCTGAGAGCAGCGAGGGGCAGGAGACGGATTTGCATCTCGATTTGAGCTTGATTTTTAGTGCCTGCAGTTTGTGTTTGATTTATGGCCAGTCGTTAATCAAATGGGGCTTAACCACCAGAGCTCTCTTCAGCCAGTCTCATTTGCACAGGGCGGTCGGTCAGGTGCAGCTGCAGTTGTCAATCAAAGGAGTCACTTAAGACCCCCACCCCCGAGATGATTGATAATCTGACGACTGAATGTTTGCTTATTTATTAGCCTGGAAATAACACCAAGTGCTTGTCCGATTATTGGCCAAAAAAGTGTGAAAAACGAAAAAGTTTAAATATGAAAAACTTTCGATCGAGAAAAGCTTGAGAGTGGACGGAAAGCAAAAAGCTTTCCTGCCAGCTGGTTCGCCGCATTCCCTGAGAGATTCTCTTGTATATGCCAAGAATTTTGCTTGGTTCTCCTCCCATCTCTCTGGGGAATACCAAATAAATTCTCTGGCCAACTTCCTCAATAATACGCACAATGGCCAGGTAGCGCGCGCTCTCTCTCTCTCTTTCGCCGCGCTCTTTGTTTCAAAAATTGCAATTGCTTCTTAATTATTTATATGCGAGCGCGTTTAAAATAAAACGTAAAATGTTTCGCTTTGTTCTTTTTATTTCTTTTCCGCAAACCAGCAGCAGCAGCAGCAGCAGGCAGGCAGCACCAGCGGCCAGCACTTTTATTGTTCTGCGTTTCTGTTTTTGTCGGCGAGAGTTCAAGGCTTTTCCCGCAACGCCAAGACTTTCGATCGTTTCCCTGTTTTGCTGCCGCTGCCGCTGGTAACCTGACGGAAGCGAAACTTTGTGCGGTTTACAAAGTGAAATGCATTGCGATGAAGCGTGCGATTCGCGTGCGTCTTAAATCCAGACCAGCTGGCGAGGGGCAGACAAAGCATCCGCGGCGGGACGGCCCAATCCCAAGCGGATTCACGTCCATCTATGCCACCCACTCGTCTACATATGTTATTCAATGTTCTCCCGCTGCCACCCACTCGCTCTCACGCTCTCTCGCTCTCCCTCCCTCTCTCTCTCTGGCAAGTGCGCAATATTTTCACACTTTTCACCAAAAATAAAAACGATTCCTCAATATTTTCGGGCTGCCTCCAACCGCCGCCGCATTATTTCCTTCGTCTACATCGCATCTGCCGTCTCAGCCGTCGCCGCCTCTTTCATTCGACGTCGCACAAATTTTCCGAAAAATTTTCCTTAGCTTTCCTCAGTTAAATTTTGGTCCGTGTCGTGGCAGCGCGTTCCGTCCGTCGTTCGTACGCCGCGAGCCGCGTGGATAACTGCATCCAGACAGCCTCGACTTGCACCCGAAATCATTGTTGTTTTGTTGGGCTTCTCTTTCAAGTGAGGATCCGAAAGATACAACGCGACGCAGCACCTCCAGGACCCCAACGAATGACAGCAACAATAATACCAATAACAGCAAGGCGGCCAAGAGTGGATCAAGCAATCAGGCCCAGAAGCAGAGCAAACGTCGCCGCAGCTCCGACAAGTCCTCGGCCAGCCGGAGGCATAATCCCGAAGGGGAACGGGAAAGGGATAGGGAACGTGACAGGGACAGGGACAGGGACAACCGTGAACGCGATCGTGACCGAGAACGAGAGATGGCCGATCGCCACAGGCGCTACTATGCAGGCGGAGGACTCGGCAGCACCGCCGGCCTGGGCTACCATCCCAGCAGCAGTGGCAGCGGGAGTGGCGGCAGCACTGCAGCTCTGATGAACCGCTACCAGAAGAGCTCCACCACAGCCAACGCCCTGGACAGACTGCGCACCCACCTGAGTCCCGTGGGCGGTTACTACAAGCCACTTATCCGTGGACTGGGTGGCGGGAGGCGGGATCGCGACCTGGACGACGTTAGTATGCGTAGAACTAGCCGCGGAGAGCGAACCGAAAGCGAGCGGTGTGCAAACCAACGGATCACGCAGCAGACCCAGACCCAGACCCAGATCGAGCGAGTCCCGTGACTCACTGCCTGGGCATTTCTACTTTTATTTTGGAAATCCGAATCATCTCACCTGTCCCGTGACTCAGCGAAAGAGTGGCTGCCCTAAATGTGTGACATCTCTGACGGTCGGGGAAATGTGCGCAATTAAAGGGGATCTCGAGAGTAGATACCCACATATATGTATGTGTGTCCAAAACGGCATTGCACTATGGCAGCAACCACTATAGAAAGATGCCCCCGCACACAACACAGATAATATATGTGCAGATATTATATTAGGGGGCCCCCACACGGGCGTGTTTTATAGCGCTTCTATATGCTCGCTCATTCTATATCTTCGGCTTCATTCTTGCCGTGTGCGTTTACGTTTTCGAATTTATTTTCGATTCCAACATCGCGGCGGCGCTTTTCTCTATTCCGCTATATTTGTATCTCTCTGTACGCCGCAGATGTGTATAAAGCTATATTCACGATCTTCACGATTTTCCTTTTGCTTTTTATATATAAACTTTGAAGGTCGTCGCGCCTTGGACTTTTTTGTTTAGATTTCGCTGGGCATTCTAGCCGCCAGACCGAAAATACCAAAATACGCGTAGAGAAAGCCGGATAGAGTGGCTTTAATGGCAGTGAAATTGTGCGAAATGAAAAGGCCCAAGCACCCCATAATTAGCCATTGCCGAAAAGGCCATTTAAATGGGTCTAAGTCTCGTCAGGGCTTGTGCTTGGGCTTGGGTCTCCGTCTCCGTCTTCGTCTCGCTCTGGGTCTTGGTCTGGGCCTTCTTCGTTCGTGGAGCGTAAAGCGTTTTACGCCCATCGTCGCCAGCCCGTTACCGTTGGTTTCACACGAGCGCTGCTTTTAAGCACTTTCTCTCTCCGTTAACCCCTGAATCTGAAACCGAATTTATATCTGAAACTCCCGCCCCAGCGGCGAGATTTGCTCTTGGACAAAGACAGAACGCCCACCACCAGCACCACCAGCTCGGCAGCTTCCTCGGGAGTCGGCAAGCAGTCGGCCATTTCCCGGCTGGAGAACAAATACTCGGACATCTTGGAGCGGGCGGCCGGTAGGCGACGACATGAGGAGGATCGGGACAAAACACTCGAGCCGGACGACTATGGTGCCACCGGCAGCACTGCCGGACTTCTCCGCTCGGCCACCTCCCATCAGCTGGCCAAATCGAAGCTATCCTCCAGCTCCTTCAATGCGGCCGATCGCAAAGAGCGTACGCCATATCGAACTCGAGCTCAGCGGCAACGCTACATGGCCGAGTCCAATGACAGTGGCTATCTGACCAGCAACAATCGGTTGCTGGACGAGAACTATCCCTTGGATTATGGCCAGCGGTATGACTACCATGATGCCCTGCGCTTGGGTGGTGCCACTGGCTATCCCTCCAGCCGCTACGGTCGTAGAGCTGACGAGGAGGCAGTCCAGTCGCCACGCGCCACCAGGGCGTATGGGAGGACAAAGACCGTGGAGAGTCTGCTGGCCGCTGAGAACCCAGATACTGGGCGTTCGGCGGCTGCAGGCGAAGATCGTCCACTGAACTCGAGAAATCGGTTTGCCCACCGCCGCAAGGAGCAGCCTCCGCCCGAACTGACCGCTGAAGAGCGCGAGATCTTGGCCGACGATCGATCTTCGGAGGATAATGCCGCCATTCTGATGCTGCTCCGGGAGGATAACCAGTTCCTGGAGGCCAAGAAATTCGAGGAGCGCATGCGTAAACGCCGCGAGCTCAGGGATCGCGTCAAGTGGATGGAGGAGGCGGCCGAGGAGGCCAAGAAGACTGAAGCGGCCGTGGCAGTGGCCGAGGCAGAGGCAGCTGCTCTGGAACAGGAGGCCAAGAGGGCCAAGGAGACAGCAGCGGCGGCAGCAGCTGCAGCGGCATCTGCGGCAGCAGCAGCAGCAGCTTCCTCATCGACAGCGGCAGGGCTGGAGGCGCCGCAGGAGGCGCCCAAGAAGAAGTCGCGCAGCAAAAAAGTAACTAGAGATGATAGCGATGGCAGTGGTGGCTCCGCCAGCACGTCGGAGAGTAGCTCCTCCGATGAGGCCGAGACAGAAACCGAGACCGATTCGGCGGCGCCCGGTGTGCAACTAACCCACACAGCAGACACACCCCAGACACCGACTCAGATCCCGTCTGTCAATGGCAGCACCTCCGACACCACCAAGTCCCACACCAACGCCACCACCACCACCACCTCATCCTCCACTAGCTCTTCCGCTCTCTCTAACCACACACCACTGGCAGCAGCGTCGACGGCACTCTCCTCCGGCACCACCAACCAGAGCCGCTTTCTGCCCCACTCAGATCGCAACAACAATGACCTCGCCAAGTACAAGCCCAGCAACCAGCTCATGCACTCCTCCAGTTCCGGAGCCCTGGCTTTTGGCGGCATTGGAGCCCGACTGGCCGCGGCGGATGCGCGGCGTCAGCAGCAGCAGCGCTACCAAGGCGCCAGCTCGCGCACTGCCGCCGTGCTCAGCGAGTTTGATCGCTATAAGCCAGGATCTGGAACCGGAACCGGCAGCGGATCCGGATCGAGCTACCTCCACGACTCGTACAGCGGCAGCAGCCGGCGCTCGAACGCCCTGGGCGGCAGCTCGCTGTATCCGCAGCGATCCCATCTGGACGCCTACCAGCACCAGCCGCCGTCGCACCAGCAGCAGTCGTCGTCGTCGTACCTGCAGCAGCACGACCACTACCTGCTGGCGAAGAGCGCCACCTCGTCGGCGCTGTTCAACAGGTCACGCATTCCAAAGACACTCTCGACCTTTGTAAGCAGAAGCCGCCCAGCCTCTGGGGATTGCAAATGGATGATTCGTTAGCAGCTTTGTTGCGCCGCTTCTCTTAACAGCAACTGCCCGCAGCCCACAACCCACAGACCCACCAACCCCTTCTCTAGAGAATCCCCCAAACCCAACTTCTGCCCCGACAAGCGACCCACCGACCCACCTACCCACCTACAGATAAGGCTAACCGCACTGCCGATTGCATTCCATGTTGACTTGACTAACCAGAGAGGCCATGTTGAATCTGCGCACGTTTTGCATTATATTTTGACATTAAGCAGGAGGGGAAACCATGTAAGAACACACTGCCTACCGATCTTGACACATTTATAACCGAAAACACCACTTAATTTGTTCTTTTACCAATGCCAAATTCATGAAATATTACAATCAAAAAAGAGTACTATTAATTATTATTGTTAATGGTTTGTTGTTTGTTTTGAGTGCCCGTGAAACAAGAGCACAGCTATTGGTGCATTTCCTGTTTTGTATATTAATAATATATATATATAATAATACGTTATATATGCCATTCTCGATATATACCTTTTGTGCCATTATACTATATATTATATTATATTGTTTGTACATGTTTTGATATTAACCATTTTTGTAAACACAAATCTCAAAAATTTGTCCGAACTAATTTTCTTATCGAACAAACGAAACGTATTTTTCTCGTGTTTTTTCTGAATATGATGATGATGAAAATCACAATGATGATGATGATGATGGGTTGATGATGATGATGATGATGTACTTACAACTTGATGGTGATGATGATGATGAATTGATGATGATGATGGATGATGATGTTGGTTGGTTTTGGATTATCTGCGGCTGAATTTTTGAACGGAATTGCGATTGCTCCCGGTGCCATCGTGGGATCACGTTGCGGATGCCCCTGATTGTGACCGGAATCCCTGCCTCTGGATCCCTTGGAATATATAAAAAAAATGTTTTTTTTTTTCTTTTTCTCTTTCTTTTTTTGTTTCTTTTTCTCTCTTTCAAATTACATACTTTGCCACACACGCACACACGCACCTTCTGTGTACGTCTGTATCTGCCATCGACAACCACCACGCCCCCCCATCTTCTTCAACAACGCGACTGCAACTGCAACCCACTACCAAAAAACCGCTCGCTCGATCAAATCTCGCTCGCAAAACTCTCCGCTGTCGCCCGCCCCCGTCGTCGTCGTCGTCGTTTCACTCGCAACCTCGCAACCTTTCAACGGATCGAATGCACCACCCGCACCGCAACCGCATCGCAATCGCTATCGTCGCCACAACCGCCACCACCCCACCACAACCACCCACAACAATCAACGGCAACGCCAACGACGGCATCGGCGACCACTGCAACCACTTGGCTCCGCTCCGTTTCGATCCGCTCCGATCGATTGCTCGAACAGACAGCAAAGCCCGTCATCCAAGATGATGCTGATGGTCACTTAATTTACCACACCGGAGACATTCTCCATCACAGATGTTCGTGACAATTTTTTGTTTTTAATTTTTTTTCCATATTTATGTTTAGAAGACAATCAGAAAACTTACTACCTACCAGCACACACACACAAGAAAACAATAAGAAAAGATTATCTAAAACAAAAAAAAAAAAAAAAAAAGAAAACAAATTCAGAAAGGCAAAAAGCCAGACCAGACCCACTTCTCTCTTCTTCTCCTCTCTTGCAACTCTCTTTTAGTTTAAACTGTTTTCGAGTTTTCCTTATTATTTCTTAATTATTTCACAGCAAGACCAAAATCGCGTCGCGTGCCATCCAGAAATTAGGAAAATATTTGAACGCCAAAAGAAAAAAAAGAGAAAGAAAAATCACAATTGAAAAATTTCACATAATTTTCGTCACTTTCGTAGAAGAGTCTTCAACTTCCGAAAATTTGCCTTTAAATTTTGCCTAACGACGAAGCTCAACGGGGAAATTTTCTCACAAACACTGCCCACGAACTTGGCGCATAATTAACGAAATAATATTGAAAAAAATATCTACTTATCCCGTACACACACTTAGCTTAAAGTCCAAATTAGTATTTTGACCAGACCTCATCAAATATTTAGATACAGCTGCAGGTTTAGCTTTAGAAGAACAAAAAAAAATAAATAAATAAAAAAGACAGCTATCGTTTAACACTCGTAATAGACTTGCCGGAAACACCACTACAACTCTCCTTCCTTTTCCCAAATTTCAGATAAGATCATGGCCACACTGGGCGAGGGAACTTTCGGACGTGTGGTTAAGGTCAAAGACATGGAGCGGTAAGTTTCACCAAAGACGGGAAGGTCAAGATAATTAATGACAGCCTAGAGCAAAAAAATAGTATGGCGTTACTTATCTTATATCTTGTAAAGTCAATGGTTTCACTGATCTAGCACTTAAACATTGTACTTAACTTGATTCTTTCTTTCTCTTTAGTGATTACTGCATGGCCTTGAAGATTATTAAGAACGTGGAAAAGTACCGCGAAGCTGCCAAGCTGGAGATCAATGCCCTGGAGAAGATTGCCCAGAAGGATCCGCATTGCGATCAGTATGTCAACCTAACTTCAATCCCCTTTGCATTTTAATTAAAGATGTCTTTCGCTTCTATTACAGTTTGTGTGTGAAAATGATTGACTGGTTTGATTACCATGGACACATGTGCATAGTATTTGAAATGTTGGGGCTTAGTGTTTTCGATTTTTTGGTAAATATTGAAGATTTACTCCTCAAGGAATCATGTTAATCTATTCTATCTTTGCCTTGCAGCGTGAGAACAACTATGAGCCATACCCGCTGGACCAAGTGCGCCACATGGCCTATCAATTATGCTACTCTGTGAAATTTCTTCATGACAATCGTTTAACGCACACAGATCTCAAGCCGGAGAACATACTGTTCGTCGATTCGGATTATTCTGCTCACTATAATCATAAGATTGTAAGTAAATCCGATCAGTCGGAATGCTAACATCCATTTAATTCCCTGGAAACTCTCCCTGCTTGCAGAATCGCGAGGTACGCCGTGTCAAAAACACAGACGTCCGTCTAATTGACTTTGGCTCGGCCACCTTCGACCACGAGCACCACAGCACAATTGTCTCGACGCGACATTATCGCGCGCCCGAGGTCATACTGGAGCTGGGTTGGTCGCAGCCCTGTGATGTTTGGTCCATTGGGTAATAACTCCGTTGGCATTTCGTGCCTGGGCATATTTTAATTGGAATCCCGAAATGTTTCACCAACAGGTGCATCTTGTTCGAACTGTATCTGGGCATCACGCTCTTCCAAACGCACGACAATCGCGAGCACCTGGCCATGATGGAGCGCATCTTGGGACAAATACCATATCGCATGGCACGGTAATACAATGCAGCTCAAGCTTTCACTTCCCAAGGCGCAGTTCCCTTCACCGAAATCGTTTAACGTTTAGCAATCACACTCTTTACAGCAAAACCAAAACAAAGTACTTCTATCATGGTAAGTTGGATTGGGATGAGAAGTCCAGTGGGGGTCGCTATGTGCGCGATCACTGCAAGCCGCTGAACCTGTGCCAGCTGAGCGACGGCGAGGACCACTTTGAGCTCTTCAACCTGATCAAGCGGATGTTGGAATACGAGCCCTCGTCCCGCATCACGTTAGGTAAGCGGACACCGTCTTAAAATGTCTTGAATCGCTGACTAACCCATCCACGTTACGTTCTAGGTGAGGCCCTGCGTCATCCGTTCTTCGACAGGCTGCCGCCACACCACCGGGTGGGAGAGATGGCCAACAAGCAGCCCCTGTCGTCGGGCAGCAGCAGCCGCGAGCGATCGCACAGCCTGTCCAGATGAGAATTACAGCGATTTGGTTATTGTTGACAGACAGCGCTGATCAAGCACTCAATCATGCAAACATACACACAAAGCAGTCGTCCAGCAACGTCCTGCACCGACATCGTAGAGTAGTCCCGCAATCACAACGGCAAAACCCTATTTTAAGTGCTAAAGTCTTTAAACTGACGTGTTTTTTTTCAAACTTGACTTGTATAGATGTTTCTTATACAAAATCCCATTTGATACGTTGTTTCCTAATACATATAACGTGCACATGTTGCTGTGCATCATTTTGAGCTGTGTGGCGCCACGCCTGCGCCTGTGCATTGTACCATACCCGCCAACAGTGTTTTGTTCTGTAATGATAACCAAATCGTGTATAATATTGATAGTGCGGTGGTGCGTCCTCCCGACACTTGAACCTAATTGTAAATGTCTTGAAATGTGTGCGCCCCCCTCCCTCGCGGTGTAGAGGAGACACTTTGAACCGACTGCAAACCCGATTAATGGAATATATACAAATGTAGTTGTAACATAAGAAGTCGCTTAAACGCTAGTTGAAATGTATCCCCACATGTACACTTGTCACTGCATTGGGAACCCGACTAATTTGTAATTAATACACCATTTCGAGAGCGTGATCTGTAAGCTAATGCGAGCCATTACACACCATACACACATACACCCCCACGCCCTTATGGATAAATGTAAATGCGAAGAGCAATTGTTATGCCGCCCTGTGTGCTGCACGATCGCGATATTGCGCGCATTTTGTGTAGATTCAGTAGCAGCCGAGAGTCATTTCTCTTAAAATACGTTTGCAAATATTTAGAACCTTTTAGAACCCGGCCTGTTTTGTTCGTTTTCGTTTTTACAATCGAATACCGAAAGATCAACCCATACACACACACATTGATACAAGCATACTGCATCGTATGAACACTAGAGTATATATGAATATACTTATACATACTTAATTCAAATGATTGTGAGTTAGTTTAATATTACATAAATATTAATTATAAATTACATTATTTGCAACTTAACCCGATCAACCAGCATATAAGATTAAAGAAAAACAATATTGTCAAGTTATTAAAAATTGAAATAAATCTTAAATAAAAAACAACCCATGCGATTTATTTTTTAAATTATAGATGAAGTTTTAATTTATTTAAATACTGATGGACTTGGGGTTTTTAGGGGTGACATCTAAAAGAAAAATTGATTTTCAGCTGGTATAAAATACAAAATATAACGTTTTTGTACAAACTCATAACAAAATGTAAATAAATAAATAAAATATTGCACGAATAAGTTCCTCTGCCAGGCTTATCTTCTCATCGCTTTAACATATACATAGTACATATAGTACATAAGTTATAGAAGCGACTTATGAAAAGAACATTTTTTCAACTTTTTAAAGGTTTTACTTAGATGTTCCCCCTTAAGTAGGTTTTACGCTAATTCAATCGAAAAGACTGGGATTACGACTGGTAGACACAATCTGCTCACGAGGTCCATCATATATAAAATTACTGAGTCATAATACCATAGATTTTTCCTTCTAAACTACCTCAAACTAAAGCATTTAATGTACAACATTTTATTTTTTGTGTTAAAGCTGTCGACACATTCCAAATTTCGATGTCGTCTGTTTTAATAAATAAGGTTTGGAGTGTGGGCAGCGCAAGTGGATCGCTAAGTCGCTTTTGCCCGCACGTGAACCACATAAGTGCTGCTCCTCCAAATACCCTCAGGGAGCATAAGACAGCCTGCGAGAAGAAGCAGCAAACCTACGATGAACCGTATGTGATATTCCAGAACTGGCTGATCGCTGCCCAAAAGCACGCGCCGCAGGTACGTCCACGCCTGGCCTGTATGGCCACCGTCGATAAAGCCGGTGAGCCCGTTACCCGGCTGACCAGCATCGAGGACGTTACCGCGCACGGAATCACTTTCTTCACGACGCTGGGCAGCCGGCAAGCGGGCGAGATCAGTGCCAATCCCCATGTGTCGCTTCACTTCAATTGGGCGCCTCTCATGCGCAGCGTCCGGATTTCCGGTACTGCTCACCAGTTGACGGACGCGCAGGCAATAGATCAGTTTCGCCGGTATCCCCGTCACATCCAGATGAGCATCACTCATGGACCACGCTATGCGGTAGCGGAATGGCGCTCCCGCTCAGGATTCATCCAGCGGATCGCCCAGCGCTTCAGAGATTGGTTCGGAAAGCCGCCGGAGGAGATACCCATGCCGGCAAACTGGGGTGGCTTCCTGCTGACGCCCAGTCTCTTCGAGTTCGGGATGCTCAGCGGTCCAAAGGCTGGACGAACCCGGGTTCGCTTTCGCCGCTGCCTTGAGATGCCAAGGGTAAGTAATATTAACTTTATTTTAGAGATTAGATTCGATTTTATAAAAAGCTGAAAGAAAACTAAGGTTTTAAGATTTATACAGAGTTTTTGTTAATGTTTAAGTGTTAATTTTATATTTTTATTTATTTATTTATTTATTTTTAAATACTCTCTTTATAGGGAACCAGAATGGGCACCGTTCAAGCGGAGAGAACAGATTGGATATATGATTCCCGGGATGAGTGTGATTGATGAAGAAATTACGGGAAATTGGGGATACAATGTATGTACACCTTGAGTCAAAATTGAAGTAGTGATCATCATCAAGATATATGTTTTCAAAATCAAAATTAAACAAATTGTATGTGAAAAATATATTTATTACTTTTTAAAAAACTATATTTAAGAGTATTCGACCAAAATATGTTTTTATTAGGAACTATTTAAAAGGTTTTCATGGCCTTAAATTAATTATTTCCAATCCTGGCTGCGAATGAACTTACTCGGTTACACGTAGCTTACTTATTTAACGCTCATTTCGACTTTTCAAATTGGACTTGAATAAAAGCGTTAGGTCTCGCAGCACCGCAGCAATCGCATTTAAAATGCA
>JAEIIU010051927.1:0-28437 GCA_018874675.1 Drosophila baimaii
TTGGCGAACTCCACGAACAGGGGCTCCTGCATGGCTGCCGTCATGGCCGTCTGGGCATTGATGGCCACGTCTATTTGATGGAGCAGTGACCGCAGGTGCGGATTGTGGAGCAAATTGCGTAGATTCGGGCAAGTTTCTGTGGCGAAAAAGCATGAACTAGAAGTCCCTTCGAGGCGAAAGCCCACTCACCTAGTTGCTGCAGCTGCTCTGCGGAAACAGTGTCATCGGTGGTGAAGGGTTCATACAAGGTGGGCTCCTCATGGACAGCATTTTTCGGCTTTTCTTTGGCCAAATCCCTTGTCACACACTCGGGCGAATCCTTGTGGATCTTGTAGCAGGCCACGGAACAGCTGGAATTAAGGAAATATATTAATAGGGGGCTTTATAGGAACCATAAGCAACTTACTAGGGCGCCGAGCACTTGCTGCACTTGTATTTTCGTGGGTTTTCCGAGCAGCTTATGCAGTTTTCCATTTTGTCAACAAACAAAAAGTCGCGTGCAAAATAAGCAACAGCTGTGTGCGAGTGCCACAGCCGCTAGCTCTTGTCAGCCCTCAGAGTTCTAGGCCGTGGCGGCGCAGCCATAACGCCGTTAGCCGTTTAGGCGGTAAAACTTAGTTTTGAAAACTAGAAGATGTTGATTTAATATATTACTATAATGTGAGCATATTGAAACGATAAAGAATATTCTTTAAGTGTACATTTTATAGGCAAGTATATTATTTATTTTCACAGGTTATTTTTGAGAGTTTTTATTTGAAGTGTTGTAACGGTCACCTGGTAACAGCGTTAGGTTTTATTAAGATTTTTAATATTTTTCTTTTTACTTTTTTAAATTATTAAATACAGCTTGGAAAATGTACATATTTATTAAGTATTCTGCTAGTCAATTTAGATGTTTATTTATGATTATAATTACTTATGCATAATGTATAATCATTGTGGACGGGCGTCCAAGCCACCTACTATATTATAAATTATAAATTATAAAATAGAGATATACCAATCAATAGTTATCGCTTTAGGAAAAGATTGTGTATATACTTAAACTTTTAAAAAGTCAGTTAACTATCTAAAATATCTATATATAGTTATTGCTTAAGGAAAGGGTTGCTTTATACTTGGACCTCTAAAAATCATTTAACTATGGAAAATATCTGGCCTTAAGACTAAAGACTTTTACCAGCGCGTCGAATTTGAATTTAGTTAAATTATTTGTAATTTATGATTTGTTAAGGTTACTATTATTAGTCATTACATTCTCTGACTAATAATAGTAACATAAAAAAATTGTTCCTTGCAACATTTGGCCAAAGATCAAATCTTTGAGTTGGAAACCACATTTGAAGCCCTGTCCAGCAGGAATCCACCGGGTGATGCACAGAAACTTGGAAAATTCCCACAGATATGGACGATGAGCGGTATGTTTGGCTAGATTAAGGTAGATATAAAGCCGTTCTGCCCCTTTCCGGTTTCGGGTTGCCTTATTTGATTGTGTGTATCCTGTGTATCCTGTGTAGTATCACGGCCTGTTTGCTCTAGTCGGTCTCATTTATGGGCCATCCCGGGCACGTCATCTTCCGTGCGGCTCCTGAGCAAACAGCCGAGTGCCGCTTATCCATGGATGTGTCTCCCCCTTTTACCATTTACAATGCGCAGTCTGAAGCCACCTGGCGAATTAACCAAAGGAATCGACAGGCGAGAGAGCGCGGAGGGGTGAGGGAGCGGGAGAGGGGAGCAATCAAATGACGGTCGGCGTGTCCACAAATTGTAAACACATCCTGCACACGGAACGGAACGGCGTGGAACGGAACGGACCTTCCCGGCCGGCCCAAGGAGTCGTCCAGATCCGCTCCAGGAACAAGTACAGTTGGTCGTGAGCAAAAAAAAGGGTTAGATGAGCTGACCGAAGTGGGGAATGCCCTCTTAAGGGGATATGGTCTATATCAAATAAGGATTAATGGGGATTTACATTCGTTATCGATGTGACCTGATTATATATGTCCTGAAAAGTATTTTTTTAGGCTGAAAAAAGCTAGAACTAAAAAGAATTCATTGATAAATAAAGAAATTAAATTAAAAACTTTCTTTCTGTCACAAATATATATAAGAAGAAGGTTGTTTCGGACTGTAGAGTTTCCAGAGTCTTAAAAGTCCTGCTATAATTCCTCATTCTTCAACATATCTTGGGACACCTCCGACTACGTATATCCCCTAGATGTAGCATTGCCACATCGCGCCCTGAAATATAATAACCCCCACCAGGAAGGGCATCGCAAACAGGGCAAAACTTTTGGTGGCAATAAATGACTTCAATGACTGACTGACTGACCGGAAGGGGGTGGTTTCATGGGGGCACAGCTACGAATCTTTTTGCCATATTTATTCTTTCTTTCTTTCTTTTTTTTTTTGGGGAATGTTTGTTGTTATTTCACTGTATTCTACTCTCTCTTTTTTTTGCTTTGTTTTGGGCGCTACCAATTGGATTGCACAGGGAGAAAAAAAAAACAAGGAATAGGGCGGCGAAAGGAAAGGATGCGGCTTCTCTATGGGTATGGTGTGATCCGGGGGCCGGGGGGCTGGAGAATCGGGACTGGGTAACATGATGTGGCGCCTCTGCCGCTTCCGCTGTTCGTGCGGCACAAGCGCGATAATTGCCAGCGTTATCCGCTCGGCCTGCCAGTCAAATAGGCGCAGCAGCAGCAGCACCAGCAGCAGGAGAGGCGCTGCCCAGGGGTAGCAGGTCCTGCGGAGGAAGAGCCTTCGTGTGACTCGCCTACTTTTGATTTACAACATTCGTGCAACATCAGCAGCAGCAGCAGTGTATCGCCAAAAGGAAGGGGAGGACGATAGTCCCAATGCAAACAGCAAAAAGAAAGGCAAGAGAGAGAGAGGGACAGAGAGACACGCCACCGAGGAGGCACCAGTACGGGCTCCTGGTCCTGCTTCTGGTCCTTTTCCGCGGCCAGGTGTCGTTCGTTAGGACTTTTCAGCGTTTTTCATTCCCAGCTTTTCCCAGTTACCCAGCTTTTCCACGGCTACCCGCCAGCGAAAAAGCCAAAAGCGATATTAATAGATAGCGGCACTTTTCGCTTCGTTTTTATCGCCCCGCAAAAAAGCCAAAGGCGCCAAAGGAGTATAAGGCCGGAGTCGAGAGCGTTCAGGTGTTTCGTTCCGGAGCGGGCGAGGCTGGCGCAAGGAGGAAGATAGTCCTGGCAATTGGGCAGATTGACAGATCATGCAATCATAGTGGCACAGCGTTTATAGTGCATATAATGAATATTAAATTACATGCAACACACAACAGGCATTCGCAGTCCAACTTCGTTAAAGGGGATTTGTTTATTTTTTTTGGTGGCAAATGTTTCTCAAGGAAACTAGGATTTAATAGCGGAATATTACCCGGAAATTTGGATATAATTTTCTATATTTATATTAAAGGTATAGGGAAAATATTCCTAACTTAAGTAAGGTCTTAATAAAATTGTAGTTACTTTCTATCAAAAGTACTCTTTGTGCTTACTTTTAAGATACTAATAGGTTTCTTTGTCATTGTAGATTTTATTACTAAAGCAAGGCTAGTAAATTCCTTAAATCATAGTCTATAATATATCTATCTATCTATCTATCTATATAAAATATTATAGTCACGTGTCAACATGGCATTTGTGTGTGTGAAAAACATAATTCAGTAATTAGAGATGGGAAAAAAAATAGCTAACATGTTTTGAAATATGGCATAAAAATAACTATGGTTAGAAAAATATACATTTAAGTATAAAAAAGCCTAAATTTAGCTAGAAAATTACAAGGTGACAGCACCAATTCTTTCCTTCTCTTTCATTTAACTTTAAAAAAGGCTACATTTAGCTACAAAATTACAAGGTGACAACACTAATTCCTTCATTCTCTTTTGTGCTTGTGCCGTCAGAGGCCGGAACACTGCTTTAAGTATTTAAGCATCGCCTAATAGCCCGAATCTTTTGAAACTTACACTCTATTTACCTTGATTTTCCCACTTTTCAAGTCCCCACTGTAGTGCTTAGGAACGCCACCTATGGGCCGCTGGCAGACATGCGAAAGCGACATCTGTCAGCCGCCTCGATTGCCATTCCAAGGGATATTTCATATTGGCTTGCATTATAGCTTGTATTGTGGGTCAAATGGCAAATCAAAGAGGGATTCCGTATATAATTCGATTCGAAATTCCGCTCGGATACCGGAGCCCCATTAACTATCAGCAGGGGGGAATCGGCTGGGGAGTCGTGGCTGGAGCGGGTACGAACACTATATGAATCCAATGGCTTGTAATTTATAACGCAATCACGTGCCACATTCGACGGCGTCGAGCAAAGGCGCCAAAAATATGAATATATATATGAACCGAGAGCGACCAAATAATTTGGAAATGATTTACAATATGGCCAGAGACAGAGAGAGAGAGAGACACGGAGTAACGGCCGGAGGTTCATAAATCTAGCTGCATGACGAAAAGATGCAGTCCGCCGTAGTGGAGCTCCATGGTGTTCTTGGGCGCTCGGCGAAAATGTGCCGAAATTACAGGCTGCCGCCGCCGAAGGGGGGAATGATGCATGACTGGCAGGGCAGGCCAGCGACTGGAGGATCCCCTCCGAAAATTGTCATATAAAAATGCGACCCCGTGGCGCTAATTCGGTTATGTATTGTCAGTGGGCCTAATCTAGCGGGAAATGGCCTTTGGAGGAGCAGGAGCGGAGGGTATCTGCCGCATCGGGCGATGCTGAGGCGATAATTGCAGTGGCAGCCATTTCAATTTCCACCGCGCGGGGATCCTTTGATGGATGACAACGGCCTGCAGAACAGCGCTCTTGTCAAACATTTCGCGCCTTGGCCATTTGTCTTTCCGCCGCTGTGGCTATTCTCTCCTCTGCCAATCTCCGCCAGCTTCTGCTGGGGATATGGCTGCTAAACCTCTCCAAAAGGGGTAGCTGAGCTGGCAGGAAAAGTTGGGCCAAGTCACAGGGCTAATTATAAAGGGAAACTATTACAGAAAAATATGTAGAAAATGCTTAGAAATATTTTTTATTTGGAAAAGATTTAAGTTGATGTATAAGAGTTCCTTTTAACTCATAAATCCCCATTTGTAAACCAATTAAAAGCGCCCTTTGAGTGCCTTATTTTCTCTTGAGTTTTTCACAGGAAAATTCCTTTTGAACAAATCAAAGTTCCTGACTTTTTAGGGCAACTAATCGCTGCCTTTGGTTCTGGCTACTTGTTACATTCCCTGCGTTTTTATTTGAGCCAGTTTTTGGTGCTTTTTTTGTACCTCCCCCCCGCTCCAGCGCCTTAATTAAAAAGCTGCAGGCCGCTTTAGGAGTAGAGTTGCAACGTATACTCCAGCGGATCGGGGACCGGAGGTATTTATGACTTGGCACGCAACGGAGGGAGCATGATTTACGGTTTCTACGGCTTCCACGGCTTTATTGAGAGGCGCCACAGGCAGGATCCAGGATGCAGGATGCAATAGAGGCGAAACAAAGCCAGCGCAGCGCCAAGAATCGGCCGCAATGGCCCATCAATCATTAGGAGCTGTCCATACCTTGGCGTAATCCTTTAGCTGCGAGTGCGATTGCTCATCCCTAAACCACTGCCTCTCGACTCTGCAGGATTTGCAAAAGGGACTACGGACTACGGACCACGGACCATGGACTCCGGACTCCGGACTCCGGACTCTGGCTCGATTGGCTCGAATGGCTTTATGGCCGCATTATGCTTAATAAAGCAGTCGCTGCCAGTGGCTCTTTATTTTTATTTCTATGCATCTGCCGGGGTTTTATCCGAGTTTTATCTGCGAGTCATAATGGGAGCTGGCGACGCTTTTACAGCCTCGCAGCAGCGTTGCGTGATTTATGTGATTACTTCAATGCGGCGGCGTTGCGCCAAAACTCGGCGAAAAAAAAAACGAATCGAGGAGAGCTGATTTCGAGGACAGGAAGCATAGCATGGCCACAGAAATGTCCACCCGGGCCAAAGTTAAGAGTCAATAAAAAATACATTTATAATCTATACGAAATTGTGCAGGCAATTTCTTTTTAAATATGATTGGAAATTAATACATTTAGGAGGAAGTGTAATAAGAATAATTGAATAAAAGTGATTAAGTTGGTTAAGGAAACATTTTGAACTAGCTTTATTATTCATGAACAGCTAGCAGGCTCAATTAACTGATTAAAATATAGCCAGAAAATTGTATATATTTGTAATTAATAATTAAAAGACAAATTATAAGCTTAGAAATATATTTTCAAACTGTTTACATGAACCTACCCCAGCTTAGTTATTCCCAGAGAATGATAAGACCTAACTTATAGGCTTTAAAATCATTCACAAGCTGTCATCTTGCAGTTTACATCATTCTACGCCAGCTCAGTCATTCCCAGAGCCATAAACGATAATAAAAACTCGATAAAAAAAATACATATACATACATTTGCTTCCTTACACACATTATTGTCGTCGTCCTTCGTGGCCACATGGGATTATTGGTAAAGCGTTGGCGAAATGGGACTCTTGGCCCAATCGCTTTGCGTTAACTGCAAACATTCTGCGGTCGAGGCGTGTCAGCGGCGGAATAAGTATGCATAAATACGCGGCAGCAGCAGTCTCTAATTTGCAATTAGCACTTGCCCCGAAATGTAGGCAACGCTCCCGGTCCCATTGACCGCTAATGAGTTGATATTCCGCGTCCGAGGCCTGTTGAAATTCAATTTATACACTTGAAACGAAACGCAATGCCCCGCTCGCCATGTTTATTTGGCCTTTTATCCCCCCGTCGGTCTTCGTCCTTTTTTACCATGCCGCAGTGGCACAAAATAATTTTCCCAATTGGGCATAAGTCCTGCGGTTGCCCCTCCGTCCGTCTGTCTGTGTGTGTGTGTGTGTGTGCAAATTGAAACACTCGCAGATCCTGTTCGTCTGTGCCGGCTCTACCCATGCAATCCGGCGGAGGCCACGAGCGGAGAGTCCACTCATTCATGAATGCATTTACATGGCCCCCGGCTACGCCTTGGTAGCAGTCTGCAAAGGGTAAAAGCACCTGCACTCACCAAAAAAAATGGTATTATTTTTTTGGGAATTAAGTTTAGATTTTGAGATTATTTTGAAACCGGACATACTTGGATTTTTTATAATTTATAAGTAAAAATAAGTAAAAAACATAAAAAACAAAGGAAACCCCCGACGAAATGCATAAGTAAATGTTCCTAAGCAAATGTTTCTACAAACATGTTGAATAACATCCATTGTTGCGGGCAGTACTTAGATGTTGCTCAACTTTAAGGGTTTCTAGGCAACTGTTTAGCAACATCCATTGTTGCTGGCAACACAGCAATGTTGCACAGTTCCTAGGCTCAAAAATAAGCTTTCCCTCAAGGAAAAACCTTCCTTTTTGTTATTTTTTTAAGCATTTCCTTTATTAACCAATTACCCTCACTTTTTTTCTAGGTGTGTGCCGGGGTGTGGGCCCAAGAGTGGTGGCAATTTAACAGCATTTACAGTAACACGTGTAATTATTTCATGAGATTTATCTGCAGCAGCCGCTCGCCTTCGCCGGTTGCTGTTCCTGTCGCGCGCTGCACTTTGGTAAATGCGACAAAAATTCCAATTGCAAGGCGACCGCAGCGCAAACAGAGGCGCCGCCAAAAAGGGGGGTGTCTGTGCTTGTGCTTGTGTGTGTGTGTGTCCTGCCACAAGTGACCGCAGCATAAACCAGACCATCTTACGACGTGCAGGGTAGCCATGGTTCAAGGGGCACGGGGCACCGGGCACGGGCACGGGCACGGGCAGGATGCCGCGATAAGCTGGCATGTGGCAGGCGCAACCTGTGCTCCTCATCTGTCACTTNTCGTGCATCAACTTACACGGCACACGCATCGCCATCTGTTGTGGTTTATTTGCGTTAAAATGATTGGATGCCCGTCATATCTGCAGGCCCCTACAGTTTTCAGTTGCCAGTATCCAGCATCCAGCCTCGAGTATCCCGACACCAGGCTCCAGTTTCCATCTGCAGTCCGTCCCTGCCACCGTTGCCAGCTCGTAATTCTTTTACGAAGTCCGCGATAGGCGCAATTTCAATACCCAGTAAGCGTCACAGGAAGGGTATATATGGGTTTTGGGAAAATGGTAACTTTATGATAACATTATTAAATGGAAATATCATAAGGTTATAAGTTAAAAGGGGGAAATCCTTTGTATACTTGAGACTCATAAAGATTTGGTTTATTTTCCGTTAAAAGTAGGTATTAAATGTTCGGGTTTCTTGTTCCTAGAGCTCCTTGTTGTTACTGCTGCCAGTGCGTGTGTCGTGCTGTCGCGGCAGGCCTTTCCCAGGTACTTTATGGCCTTGTCGCGGTCGAGCTGAGCTCCGCGCGTGCCTTCGCTGCATATTTAATATGCAAAGCCACGCGGAGAGCGACTGAGCCGCAGATGGATGCACTGCCACATGGAGCCGGAAGATGCAATGAAAAAAAAAGGCCTGCAACTGGAGCTGGGAACTGAAACTGAACCTGAAAACCCGGAGTACGGAATTGGAGAGAACGGGAGCTGGGGCCATCGATGCTTTTTGATGTGGTGGCCAGTCTGTTATCAGTCTTCCGCATTTTTTTGTTGGGGAAAATTCGTTGATAAAGAATGCCAGGGAAGAAGAAAAGAAGAACAACTTTAGTTTTTCTTAATTTTTAATTAATTTATTTTTAGGTTTATAATTATATAATATAATTTATACTTTAAAGAAGGTAAAGATTATATTTATTAAAGAGTTTAAGGCAATGTCTTGTAAGGACACGGTTCCTTATTCCTCTCTTTACCCAAAACAGAATAAGGAGCTGGTGTTATGTCCTTGGAATAACTTGTTTCTACATCTTTCCTACTAGAAGTTTCACTTCCTTTGTCTACGTTTGAATCAGGTTCCTTTGTGGGTGTCCTTTCAACACTATTTCTCCTCTGCATCTCATTCATAACCATTACATTTGAGGAGTTGTTTTCTGGTAAGTTTTCTTGAGTAGGTGCTGACATAGTTACATATGAAGTATGGGGAACCTTTTCGGTCACAATATCCTTAGGAAGATCTTGACTTTCCAAGTAATCACTTTCTGTCTTTGCAGTTCCAGTAGCAGGCGAAGAAATTGCATAAAATTTACTACCCTGGCATTCCGAAATAGTCCCAGAATCCCATGTCTTAGTATACTTTTGGACGCCTTCATCCATACCCGACAAAGCGTGATTCATTAGGACTTTGGGAGAGAAGTTTCCAGGAACGGGAGCCACGGCAGCAGCTTGATCAGCAGGAATCGGCATAGAAATGTGTATAAATTCAGGAAGGACTACCTCAATCTTGGACATGACTCTTATCTTCCTTATAAAGATGAAGATCAGCCCAAACACAACGGCAGCCACCAGGATCACACTAAGAACTGGTCCAAAGAGCCTATCGCTTGTAAAAGGGATCGCAGTGTTGTCGATCCAGGTCAAGCCACCACTGGGTTTGTCTCTATAATGACAAGCTACGGCCATGCTGGTCCCCATCACGGACTGATTGAATTGCAGCTGATGCTGTGACTTGTCCAGCGATTTCATCTGGAACGGATCCGTGTCGTTGCAGATTAGCCGACGGTCCCTGGAAGCGGAGCACCAGAAGACAGTATAGCCAGCGAGTTTATCCTGCTGCCTTGGTGGCCGCCAGGTGATGGTGAAGTTGCCTACATGATACCACACATTCTGTGGCTGTCGTTCCTTGGCGTTGGTCAGGCTGGGCACCTCCAGCTGGCTGCTATTGGCCGAACGTCCCTCGGAGTTCTCGCTCCAAACCGTCACATCGGCTGACTGCTCAGAGTTCCAGTCGCTAATCACCACCGAGTTGTTGCTGGTAACTAGCGTATCCTTGCTGGAAGTAGAATAATTATTTATTTAAATATATATTCATTATATTCATTGTATTTTTTATCTTCCCCCCAACTCACCCAGTGTTCGTGTGAACCGAATACCTCAGGTCTGGTCCATTGACATCCAGTTCGTCCAGCTGTAGCCAGAAGACATGAAGCTGCTTCTGTTTGGGATCGTAAAAGAAACCATTGGTCAGCACCTGCGGAGGGCAGCTGGGAACAGTGGCCACCGATGTGTCATTGCCGACGTCGTAGTTTTCGGAAAATTAATCCACGCCATATCCCAGCTTGTACACCAAACGCACGTTGTAGGTCTGGTAAGGATGTAGCGTGATATTGAAGCACCAATCCTCCGAGTCCGGGGATCCCTTATTAATGATATCCTGCAGGGGAATCTTCTTGTTCCAGGGAATAACCCGGATTCGGATACTGAAGATCTCAATGGTCTGCGGGTACAGATACCAATACAAGCAGAAGTGGTCCCTGAAGAGTTTGAATTTGGCATTAATGAATGGCCAGGGTCGCAGGTCCATCTCGTACCGCAACATCTTGATCTCCTCTTTCTGCTCATACACCGAATCCGTCATAGTTATTACGAAAAAATGCTTGACGTTCCGCAAGGTCGACGGTGTAATGGCAATGTTGCACTGCATCTTATTGTTGATGAAAGGCACTGGTCCCGGGGTCTCTGCACACGGCACTGGCTGCTCATCGTCCATCCTCAGAGTGTACTTGTTCTGCCACTGGAATCGTAAGTCGCCGGAGCGGTTGAAGGTGCACGTTACCTGCTGATGAATGTGGCACTCGAAGTCGCGAATGTCCAGAAGGGGTCTGACGAAGATGACAAAGCCCTCAAGCCCGGGCTCCTCTCGCCACTCACAGAAGTAGGGATTGAGGGGGGGAAATGTATGTGCCGCCCTGTTCTTGGCAGACCTATAATTGTTGTCTTTCTGCAAAATGCTTAGATCCTTACGCCGTACCCTGCCATTGCAGCCGCAGTATTCCTGAAAGTCCTCGGTTGAATTTAAAAGTGTATGGATATTATGGATCACCACGCGGCAGGGCACCTTGGCCCGGCAACAGGAGATCACCAGGAGCAGGAACAGCAGAGCCAAGCTGCTGCGGAAACTCATTGGTTACTTTTTTGGGGCTCTATTTATGCCCGAAGTTATTTTTTTTTTTTGTAAACTTTATTAGTATTTAATTTATATTTAATTTAATGTGCTCCGTTCGCTTCAAGCTCATATTCCCGAATGTTTTCGTTCGGAATCTGTAAATGTTCAAGTTGTAATAATCTCATTCTTGGGGTAACTACTGATAAGAGCGCACTTATCGCTGGTCGAGGGGAAAAATGTATAAACTAATGTAATTTCTGCTTAAATAAATATTATATTACATAGAATGCATCTAAATATGAGTGCGTCATAGTTTTAATTGCATTTTCAATGAATTTGTAATGCATTTTGTAATCTATTAATGGAAATATTAACAGAGAGCAGCCTGAATGATGTTTGTAATCAGATCAGAAATTATACTTCTATATTTAAATATATATTTTTAAAATAAAAAGCTTTTACTTTTTTGTAAAATTAAAGTGAAAGTATATAGTTTAGACCAAAAGTGTGAACTAAAGGTAAGTTATACAGCTATACAATTTGATTGTATTTTTATTTCTACATATTAATTCTATATATTTATTTCCTATATATTAACCAGAAAAAGATTTTCTCTCAATGGAGTCACCACTTCCAGTGCCAGATGCGTTCTCCTGCTAAATCTCCGTGCCGAGACCAACAAGTTTTGGGGCATCTGTGACTGTCACCTGCGCTGTTTTGGTTACCTGCGGGGCCCGGGACTCCAGCTCTTGCTCCTGCTTCTGCTCCTGCTGCTCCTGCTCCTTCTCCCAACGCCAGCCAGAGGCAGCATGTCACCAAGCGGCAACAGAAGATGCCCTGGCCCATCTCCGCAGCCAACTATGCCCGGGAGGATTTTCAATTTTACTGCATCATAAATTAAATTACCTCTTTCGATGCGAAGCGAAGAGGCGAGACGGAGCGGAGGAGCAGAGCGGAGAGACGCCGTACAGAGCTGGGCCCATATTTTGCCAGGACCGACCTGGCTCCATTTTATTACCGCAAAAGAAACGCAACAAGAAAACTGGCCGGAAGGGACGCGGGACGACCTTTGACTTTGCCAAAATGCCAAAGGTATGCGCAAAAATGCACAAAACATTCAGCCAGCCGTTCGTTCGTTCGTTGGTTCGTCCTGTCGGGCAGTCAGGGAGGAGGAAGGGGGAAGGGGGGAAGGGTAGGGGGTAGGGGAGGTTAAGAAGCCGAGCGGAGTGGGACGACCAATTCCCAAACTGCAGCAAAAATGTACAACAGCCGCAGACAACCAACCATCCAACGATGGGGCCCAAACGACGATTGCGACTGCAACATTACGTATACGCAGTGGTGCACCGCTGAAAAAAAAAGGACAGGGGCCAAGCGAGCGGTAACAAGAGTCATGGATCCTAATGAAATCAGTAATAGTAATGTTGTAGCCATGGCCAAAAGGTAACCGAGGCAGAGATGGGCAAGCCCCCTTCAAAAAAAAAAAAACGAGAAAAAGAGAACATCACGTACCTGTGGCCCCCGCTCGCCCCATCCCACCCCGCTGTTTGTTTTCGAGTGCGTCCTTTTGAAATCTCACAGCACACAGGAGTCCATTAAATTTCCAAGCTTTGATTTGGCGAGCGGAAAATCGGGGGAAAAAATGGCCAAAATGTTAGAAGGGGGCAAATACAAAAAAAAAAATCCAGCGAACGTTTGCGGCTAATTTATGTAATTTGGCTAAGAGGCAAACACACCAAGGATATGTGTGAGGGTGTGTGTGGAATTGGCGCGCATCCATAACGATGCCGAGTCCGAATCCGAATCTAAAATTGAGTGGGCGGATGGGGAAGTGAAGTGAGTCCCAATGCACGCCGGCGGCATGCTGATGAACCACGAGGAACCATGGCAAGACGAGACGAGACATCGACGACTGGCCATAATTAAAATTACCTCGCTTACCTGTCACGTGTGTCTGTGTGTGTGTATGTCACTGCCACTCCCTCTCCCAGCTGTGTTCGCTTTTGGCCGCTTTGTTGACGTATTTTTTGGTTTATTGCCTGGCATTGCGGATGTGTGCGACGGCTGCCAAATTGTAATGTGTCCTGCGTCCTGGGAGGCGTCCACACACACAGCCTCCCTCTCCCCCTTGGCTCATAACATGGCTCTAATGGTCCTTTGCAACTGGCTCAGGAGCTCAATGGCGGCTGCTACCTTATCCTTTCCGGTCACTCGGACCCCCTCCCTCTCTCGCTCTCTTATTTTATTGCTGTCCATTTTGTCGTTTCGGCCTTTTGTTTGATGAAATATGATTGTGTTTGTTTCGGCAAAGTGGCCAAAACAGCTGCAGTCTTCTGCGTTTTTCTTCGAACTTTTTATTTGGCTTAAACTCAGGTAGCTCTTGTTAACCATATTTCATTTGGAAAATATTTTAATTAGAAAATGGTTTAAAATCTGCCCTCGGACCATAAATTCAAATAGTTACCCAATAAGATCATATTTCGGGAAGCTTTGCTATGTGTGTGAGTGAGTGTGTGTGTGTGTGTGTGTGGTGAGGTCACAGTGCGGGTTATCCTTGTGGGTTACCGAGTTAAAGTGTCGTGCAAGTATTCCCATAGCCTTGGCCATGTTCTGCCAACTCTGTGGGCCAAATCACATGCCGCTTACTTATTGCTGGGATTAGGAGAAGATACCTTTCAGCAGGAGGCCCTCCTGTGCTCTCTTTTATACTCTCACCCCTTTCTAGTTATCATACACTGAGGGAAAAGGGTTGGGGAGGAATTGTATAGGTATTTTGTTAGTTTTTAATGTACTAAGTACTTGTATTTTATTAATATTTAAATTTATTTTATTCTGGGTGTTTTATTTGTATGTAAAAGAATTAAATTCTAGACAGTTTGTTAGAAATTAAATACAGTAAATTCTAGTTACTTTATTGGTAGTTAAATGTAGAAAATTCTAGTTATTTAATTAGTAATTAAATATAGTAAACTCTAGTTATTTAATTAGTAATTAAATGCAGTTGTTTCTGGGTGTTTTATTAGTATTTAAATGTATTACATTGTAGGTACTTTATTAGTTCTGTTTAGTATTAGTATATTATATTTTAGAATTGAAGTTAAGTAATGAAATAATATTTAAGGCAAGGAGTCTATTTTTTTTTGGGATTTTTTATTTCCATGTAGGATATAACTCAGAAATTATGATTATTATGTTTGATTATTTGGCGAGGGCTTTTGGACAATGATTACGTTATCATTTTATATCATTATATATTTTATAATACATTTTATTTATTTCAATTACAATTCCTGTGTATTATATTTTAGTAAACACTTTTTGTATGATTACGTGACCTTAGGGAAGGGAGTTCATTCAATGATTACTTTTGATTATATAGGGAGTGATTACGTAATAAATGGACAGTCGCAAATATCGATATTTTGACATTTCTATGAGGGAAACCTCTTGAGTTGAGGTATTTCTCTTCCCATATCCTTTATCATTTTTAAACTTTAATTCCCAGATGTTAAAGAATATTCTCTCTACTTTTTTTGTGCCGGTGTAGGATCTAGAGCTTTTTGCCTGGCTTCGGCGGACATAACTCAAACCGAAATCGCCTGCCATGGCCTGCACGTGCTGCAGTCGCCGCCTGAGCCTGCCAGCAAGCCGGCTACCGGCTCACCAGCAACCAGCAACCAGCAACCAGCTACCAGTTCCCCAGCTGCGGTTGCAGAGGCTGCTGCTACTGCTGCTGCTGCTGCTGCTGCTGCTGTTGTTGTTGCTGCCACGCCCCTTAGCTCGCCTCTGGCCACCCCGTTTGCCACCACTGGTGGCGGTGTTGCAGCCAGCTACTCGTATTTGCAACAGAATGGAATGGAATATGGGTCAAAGTGCAGTTGAATGTCCTGAAACATCCGCAATGCTGTAGTTTGACTTTTTCCACACACACACACACACTCTCGCTTTGGTTTGCATGGGAATTGCATTCAGGAATATTTTACGTTTTACGTTACGTCCTGCGCGCGCCTTTATCAGTATGTGTGTGTGTGTAGCTGTGTGTGTGTGGCAGGACTTTTACGTTACTTATTCGCAGTTGGTTTTTTTATAGGCGCATACACATGCCTGGGATTTTGCGATTTGGGGCTTGCAAAAGTTGTGTAGCCTGTCAGGCATCGAGTCTGAGCCGATCTGTCTGGATCGGCTCCGATGGTTTATGCAATCTCCCCTCATCCGAGAGAGAGAGCCCTTATCCTTAGTCCTCACCACACACAAAAAAAAAAATACTACAAAATATATATATATGTTTATATAGAGTGCCATGACAGCCAAGTTGAGGTCTTTTCCGGACCTTCAATTAGCGTTTGGGCTTTAAGGACAAACAATTTGCAAGGCAGACACACACGAAACTTGAAATTGCCAGCGACAAGCTGGCATGACAATGCCACACATCTTGGATTAATACCTAGCAAAAGGGTATGTTGCATTCGATATGAATAGAGTTCAAAAGTAATTAAAAGCTGTGTAAAAACACCTCATTTGTTTACGTTTATTTTGTATTAAAATAATTATTATTCCTTTTATATTAATCCTTTTATATTTTCCTCTAAAAATCCTGGCAAAGGGTATCCCCTTGGTCAAGAATTCCCCTTAGTCTCAATCCTATTTTCCTGCTTGAACCCAAATCAGTTGACTTTGCAGGCAATCAAGAGGTCCTGCTGCCTGCACTCTTGGCCTTTGATCAAAATTCAAACTACAAATTAGCCGGGACGCGGCAGCCGGACCGCTTCCAGTTTGTGCATCTTTTTTCCGTTGGCGAGTCTATTTCCTTCTGACCCGTCTCCGGACCAATTGCAAAGTTTCACGGGTAATTTTAAAGATTTGTGTGCCGCAATCCATTAGCCAAGACGAAGGACGAAGGCAACTACTACTGCTGCTGCTGCTACTTGACATGCCGTTGGCCGCAATGAAATGCGCAATAAATAAGAAGCTAAATGAATAGTTGGCCGAACAAACAAGCGCATAAATTTGGCTACTTTTCTTCCTGTCTCCTGTAATTTGGCTCCTCATGGCGTGGCCAGTTTGTCATCGAATCTTCGCTTCCTATTGGGAAGCAGCAGCGGGTAGCTTTGATCATACATGCACGGGTTGATTGACCGGAAAGCCATTGAGTGCTTCATGACTCGGGACTCGGACAGGGACAGGGACACGGCAAGGATGCCAGGTCTCTCTACCTGCCCTGGTCCTGGGTATGAATCACGGCTCCTGGCGACCAAACACTTCATCTCGGAACTTATGTCCCTCGCCTTGGGTTGGCCTGCAAAGCAAAGAGGAACGCCAGAAATGCGTAGCTCAGCAGCTTGTCATCTACAGAGAGAAAAAATATATATATATCAGCTGATAAATAGGAAAAGAAAGCATAAGAAAATGTAAGGTATAATTTAAGGAGCTTGAAAATGAAGAGGTTTCATTAGATAAATAAAAACAAACCTATTTAAATATCCTCTCCAAGAGAGCAAGTTCCTTAAACTTACAAATTTCCTTAAAAATTCCATTGAAGACTCTATTTTTCTCTCTGCACTCCCCCTCCGCCCCCACTGCCAGGCTATCTCTCCTGTCTAATGAACGTGCGGCATTTGTCACCGTTGTGGAGGCCGAGGAGCTGTGGAGGAGCTTGCCACCGTGGGTGGACTGTGGGCATTAGTGTCGGTCAGTTGGGTCTTGGCCATATGCAGCAGATTAAAAGTCGATTTGACAAGCTGTTGACTGGCCAAAAGGCGGGATGATGCAGGCGCACTAGCCAAAAAGGATAACCGAATAAGTGGAAGACAAGTGGCATGCGTGTGCCCGCCCGTGTGTCCTCCTACTCTGCCGCAAGATTTATGTGGCCAGGCTCCACTGGCTGGCAGGCAATTAAAAAACAGTTAATGAAAAGCGCCAACTCAGGCCTCGCTCGCCTCTATCTCTCTCTCGCTCAAAAGTCTTCTTCGGAGAAGTTTTTGCTGCGCCAAAAATTACGCATACGCCGCATGTGACAACTGTCAACAATATAATTCTTCTTAGCCCGCAGCCGTAAAAAATGATGCAGGTGGCGGAGGAGAGGAAGAGGGAGAGGGAGGGGCGGGAAGAGTAGACAAGGGCAAGCCTAAAGCAGCTTAAGGCAGTTACTTTTTGCACCTTTTAGACGGCTTACGCAAGGGAAGGGAAGCCAAGTCAGTGCCAAAGCCGGGGCTCACTTGCCTGTCGTCTTCGCTGCCAGCACAGGGTAGGAGGAAGGCAGGCAGGAGGAGGAGGAGGGCGGGGGTTCCGGGAGGCACAAGAGAACTAGAAAATAAAAATGGTTACGCTTTAAGGAACTATAGAAATACACTTACTTAAATGTTTTCTAACTTTTAAGATACAATATAAGCAAGTCTGCAAGGATATAAGTAAGAAATTTGAGTTCTTTAGATGCATGTCAGATTCTTATGTGATTTTCTTAAAATTTTTACTTTTATATATATTAAAATTAATTTTATATTATACTATTTTGTTGTAGGTTTAATAGAAACTCTAGAAATACCTTTACTGACCAGTTTCATAAGTTTTAAGGTTGCTACAAAGTACTGAAAACTCTAACTCTTGAAACTTTTTAATTTAAAATTCCATTTAAGTAAGTTATTTGTTATTTTGTGAGTGGTTATATTCTTATCTCTAAAACAAAAAACGCAAAAGAGAAGCAAGTACATAGGTAAGTAAGAAATTAATATTACTAAGACGACTTTCCCCATTTTAAGTTCTGTTAAGTAATATTTCTGCTAGCTTGATCGTTGTTTTTATTTATTTATGCAATGAATCCGTTGTTATTTGATTAGTATATGCAATTACATAATAATAATAATAATATATTTTGATAAATCCCCCTCTTAGTATGTAAAATACCCTGCCAGGTTAGAGTAAAAAGCTAGCCAGCCGGAGAGTGAGACAAGGGGGCCAAAAGCGTGGCTGCACTTTAAGCCTTCGCTGAGTAATTGCGCGCAAAAAATGCGCAAATTGAGCGCAAGACCCAGAAAGACCCCAAAAGCCCTGCCCCAACCCTCAGAACTATACCCCATTTTGCCCTTTTCCAGAGGAGGGGGCAGCGAAAACTTAGTTTTCGACTGTGTTTACTTTACGAGTTGCGTTTTGCGTGCGAAAAGTTTTACTTACGACTTGCATAAATGCAGTCATTGCCAGCGCCTCTTCATCGCCATCGCCCATCTCCATCTCCATCTGCAGCTCCAGCGCCCTGCAACTGCAACAGTCCCCAGAGAGATTGGCATGTAAAATATGCTAAAAGCATGCCACTTCCTAGGGGGAAAGGATAGTTCAGAGCGAGAGGAACAGAGAGAGAGAGAGAGAGAGAGGTGGTAAATGGTGGAAGGCCTTTCCGAGGCGTCGCTTAGTCGCGTTGTCAGATTTGTCAAACGCTCTCCACTGCATTGAACCATCAGCAGGGCGATGGGGGATGAGGGGCAGGAGCAGCTGGAATGCCTCGATGAATATTTTCCAATTGCACACTCAGAGGCGCTGGCCAAATATCTGAGACACTTTGTGACACATGGTAGGGGGAAAGGGAAACATATTCAGGATGTCACAGAAATTGGCATTAAAATGCATTTAACCTTGCCAACTTAATGAGTGGGAAATAAGTAAGGAGGAACCATGTACTGAATAAAAGAGTTATATTAAGAGTTACTTTCATATTTTTATTATTTCACAATCCTTGATCATAGTATTTGCTTGACATATTTGCATATTGTATTACTTATTCCCTTCTCCTAATATATGGTTTCCAGTACCCCCCAAAAACATCTCAACTTCCATCTGATAAACATTATTTTAAGCAGTTCCCAGACCTCTACTCCACTTTTGTTTCGCCCAAAAGAATGAAAAGTATGCCTGATGGAGTGCGGAACTTAAACTGTGGCAAGTTACTGGAACTTACTTCGCGGCGAAACATAAATTACTCCGCTCATTGCGCACATTTCTGCGCCAAATCTAATTTGCCAATAAATTCCTTTGTTCATCTCGGCCAAGGGGAGGGGAGGATGGGCGCACACTCGTATCGAGCAAAGTATCAAAACTTTAAAAGGATACTTTGCGGCATCCAGCAGATAATGCCTAAGCAGAAGGGGGGCGGGCGCGGGCACCGAAATGCAGGCGAAACTTTAAAACTAAACAAACTATTTATAAATTGCGCAGAACTTAAGACCAACCGAAAACTTGCCAAGCCAGGGAGGGTAAGAAATGAAGACTGAAAGAAAATTAGTTACTTTTTCTAAGCCCTGAAAAAGTAATAAACTTTTCTGCTTACAAATAATTCTTTTATGATAATAAATAATGTGTTTAATGAGTTCAGAATAAAATAAAATAAAATGCCAGTTAGCTGTTCATGCTATGTTCAGATATTATCCATCACATCAAGTTTTTCGGAAATTGTGCTTTCAAGTCCTTTAGCTGATCACGAATCTAAAATCCATCACATCAGGTTTTTGATAATTGTGTTATCAAGTCCCAAAAAATGTTAGAGCTGAAACATAACTTGACACAAGCTTTGCTTATAAATTAAGGGATGGCTGAACACGAAGCAGTAGCTTATTATTTACCATCACGTCATGTTTTTAAGATTAGTCATTAAAGCATTTGAGATGAGAATGTTTTAACCTTTTTATTTAATAAAAATAGTACTATTATAAATCAAAGAAAAAACCAAGGCCTTTCACATGAAATGTATCTCTTCTTTCTCAGTGCCCCAAAAAGGGTCCTGGGCCAAAAGGAGTGTGGCGCAAATGGACAGCGCGTAGGAAGATGCAGTTGCAACTGCTAGCCAAGCCAACTTCTTGCGGGCTGCGGCAATTCGTTTAAGCCGCTTTGCAGCCCCGGCAATTTATGTGCCACGGCTGCCTTGCCAGAAGTTTCTTAAAGCATGCAGAGCGCCCCCACTCCAACCATAGACCCCCCACCCCTCCTCTCGCCCCACCGCCCCTGTGTCTTAGCAGCAACGATGGGCTGGCAAATGCGTTTGGCAGACGCCGCGGCATCGATGACGCCCCGAAAAACTTGGCGCTAAATTGCGGCCGAGGCGCGTGTTCCACAAAAACTTAAGTGGCTTATGTGTTGGCCAGCGGGGTTGGCTGAGAGGGGTGCGCTGAGGGGGGCTGAGAGGGGGACACAAACAACAACCATGAGGCCACAACACTTTTAAGGAACATAAAGAATAACTAGGAGCCAAAGGAAGGCCCTAGAAACCGATATCCTCATACCCTTGAAAGGGTACCAGGAGACTCAATGGAACCATGAGGAACAAGGAGAGATTTTGTCTTTAAGAATTCACTTTTTTTAAGCTTAAACAATGAATGAAGACTTTACTGGTTTTGTAATTAATAAACAGTTAAAGTAGAGTCCATAAAAGCTATCTTTGAAGAGTGTTTTCAGTTGTGAGTTGTACTAGTAGAAGGTATTTTACCATGTCTCCCAACAAACTCTCCAAAATAGCTTGCATTATTACTTAAAATAATTCCTTTACCTGGTAGAGCTTGTAGCCCTTAGTTAGTGTATAAAAAGTGTGTTGGTGTTCCTCAAAAATAATCATCGGCAGCACTCGGCAGCGTCGCAAAGTCTGTGGCAAAGTCTTGTCTTCCGCTAACTGGGTTTTGGGTCAGGGGAATATACATAGCTAGCTATTGGGAATAGGTTACAGGATATATGGGGGACACACACTTCAGCATGAAGCTCACGCCGAGCGTCAATCAATCAAGCGTCCAGAAAGAGAGAGAAAGAGCGGAGAGATCGATGTCGCTTATCGACGAGTTCATAACATCAATTTCCATAAAAATCCGCTTTGCCGAGAATTTGTCGGGACAAAGTAATGAATGGATGAATAGATGGAGCTCAGCTGCCTTTACCTGTGGATCTCTCTCGTCTTAATTCACCCAAGGCCGAGGAGGAGGAGAAGGAGGCGTCGAAGAGGGAGTGGGCACATAAACTGGACACGATGTGACTCCGTCGCTCAAGTGTGATAATTAGCTGCAAGCTGTGGCACAAACTCGTCGTCTCCGTCGTCGTTGTATATATATTGTTGCCGCCGCTGGTTGCACCTCCCAGTTCCGGTGCTAATGCGAGGAGGCTTCATTAGCAGTGCTCTCCCCTCCCTGTGCATAGTTAATTGGCCAGGCATTGTAATTACTTAAGCATTAACCACGAAAGCAACACTTGAGCGGCAACACCAAATGCCCAGCAGCATCCATGGGGCTCGGACAGCAACAACAATGACCAGTTCCGGCGGAGACTCGGCTGGCTCCTGGCTTAATTAGGTTTTTGGGCAGCGGGAATTTGTCGTCATTGGATATACAGCATATCCTGGCTAGTCGGCTTGTGTCGGGGTGTATGGTGTATCCTTAGGCCCCCCCCCCGGGCCAGCCCATAATTTATGATCGAAAACGCGTTCTGAACTCTGAGTCGATGTTTGGAGTCTCGAGGAAGCCCTGGCATTAAAAGCAATTGATTTATGCCGCTCGTTTGCGGTTTTCTATGTCTCTCGATTGTCTCGGGCTCACTCTCTGTGTGTGTGTTGTGATTTAATCGACGGCCCATCGATTGTTAACTGCTGGCTGGATTTTATGGCCGCCTTGTTTATTCGATGGCTGGCAAATTGTCGGTTAACTCACTTGGATTAGTTCCAGATGCAGACTCAGAATCAGACACCGAATCCTGAGTATCTGTGGTCGTCCCACAGGGCGTATGAATATTGATACAGACAGAACGGGAAGTCGAAGCTGCGCGCCTTTGTGCAAGTTTTAATAAAGTCAATTTTGGATTCAAGAAATTTGCACAGCAATTTGCAAGTGCAAAAGCTGATTGATTTCGACGGCTCGGCTCGGGCCCGGCTTCTTGGCTCGGCGTCCTTCTCTTCCAGTAACTGGCAACTCAAGTGTGCAGCAGTTAACGAACACACACCAATGACATACCCATGATCCTTCAAGGAGGTGCAGAAAGAGAAATGGGTGCCTAATTGAAAAGAACTCTATACTTTTAAATTAAAAAAAAATAAAATAATAAAGGAGATTTTACCTCAAGCTTGTGGATATTTCTGCCAATCATTATCCTTTTCTTGTTGTTATAAATTGCTTAAAGACTTAACTTTATTTTCCTTAGTGCATTTACAGTTACAGCTACAGATACAGACATATGTATATACCAGCGACAGCGACCCAGACTCTGACGGAGATTTCCCTTACAATCGCACACTTAAAATGCCAGCAGCTATAATTGTTACTCAGGTGACAGATTGCTGAATGGCAGCCAGCGACAGCAAATGAGGGGGGAAGAGGGGGGAGCGCAGAACCCAAGGACCAAGTGGAAAACCAAAACATACCATGGAACCATCCGGCAATCTCGACCCGGAGTACGGGGCGGCATCAACGTAACGTCAGACAAATTATCACGTTACACTCGAGTGCGTGAGGCGGGCAACTATCTGGCTCTCAGCTGGATCCTGCTCCCTCCCCCCCCCTATCAACCTGCCAGCCAGCCCGCCTGCTGTGCTGCTGTCCTGCCTCTCCTCTACTACCCTTTGCCATCCCTTTGCCACCCCATTTTCCACCGCTTTTCCCGGCCGCTGTCTTGCAAGTTGTCGCCATGTGTCGTGTTCGTGGCAATTGCAGCGGCAGTTGAATCCTCATCCGAATCCGAATCAGAATCTAAAGGGGAGAGGGGGGGAGGGGGTGGTAAAGGGGAAGTTCAGGCCGGAACGCCAGTGATGGTATAAATGCATCGGAGAATGGCAAAAGTCAATTTGGTGCTTTCCCTGCTGCTGGGCTGCACGGGAAGAAAGTAAGGATTTTATATAAGGAAAGGAAATATTTGTATTTAGAATAAAAAGAAGAATAAAATATATTAATATATTTCAGAGGAATATATTTTGTATATATAGTTTTCTGTGGTTTCTTAGGATTTTTTATAGAAAGGAAAGAGGACACATACTGCTTAAAAAAATTGTTCTTATTTCCAAGATCTATTGCCTTGATGATGTAATACATTTTCCTTGCAGTGTAGCTACATTTCCTGCTCCTCTCCTTGGGTTAAATGTATGTGTGATGTGTGTGCGTGTGTGTCTGTGTGTGTCGTTGGTTACCGCAGGAATGATAACCCTGCTCGTGGCGTTCGTGGTCGTGCTTCGACTTGTGTGGGTCCCTTTCCTACCGGCCGCCACCTTCCCCCCCCCAATTTTCCCTACGCTTTCCGCCTCCTGTCTGCTGCCTGCTTTATTATCTGCTTAAACATTGAGCCTTCCGACTGCCGACTCCTGACTCCTGCCGGCTCTGGGTTCTCTGGGCTTTATTCGCCGCTGATTGACACACGGAGCCTCCCCGTGGCGCCTTAATTGCATTCTGCTCAATGATAACATAATTTAAAAGGCCAAGGAGCAGCCGGCAGGTGTGCCGATTGTCCGGCTTGATTTACGAGTGGAGGAGGAGAGGAGCCTCTTACATTTTGATCGATATTCTTTAAGCCAATAACCCAGAAGAGCGTACTGGGCGTATGCGTAATATGTGGTATGTGTATTGTTGTTACTAGGAAATATGTTAAATAAATATATATTTGCTATAAACTATATAAATTTAAAATAGCCAAAGACTTAGCCCCTGTGATAATGTAGCTTCTAGCCTGGCTTAAACCTTTCTGGTTTTATAATCTTCCTCTTCTATTATTCTGTCTCTTTGAATAGTTAACAAACTTTTAAATTGCTTGAATTGAGTTAATCTATTAGATATGTATGTGTGTGTGTGTGCGTGATTTATATTCATAGCTGGTGGAATTTATTTTGCCATAATTTCATAAATTCAATTAAATATTCAACACAACAAATATCAATTGGTTTCCCATCTCGAAATGGCAGGCCATTGTTTAATGTTATCTCCCACTCCCTCCCCTCCCTCTCTCGCTCTCTCTGTCTATTTTTAGCATTTAAATAATTGATCCATTTGTTGTTGTTGTTGCCTTTGTGTGTGTGCTGGGCCCTGCTTTAATGGCGGGAAAAAGCCAACTGAAACTGCAATTGCTAAAACGATTTTCGCGCCAATTTCGTTTGATAGCCTGCTCCTCCTCCGCCTCCTAAAATCCGACTCCTTGCGCCCGATGGCACCAATCACGGCTTGCCACCATCAATTAAGTGTCAACTTTGTTGTTGTTCTTGTTATTGTTGTCGCCAGCAACATATAAAAAGTTATAATAAAAGTTGACAACATTTTTTGGTGCCATGCAGCAGCAGCAGCAGCAGCAGCAACAAAAACTTTTGCCGATTTTTATATTTGTGCACAAATTTTTAATTTGCCCAGGCCCAGGCCCAGGCCCTGCACCAGCCCATAAATTGTTTTATTTGAAGGGAAAGGACGGCGGGGGGACAGTGAGGGTGCAGTGCTGGGCAAACTAAAACTGAAATTAAACAAAACTGCTGTCATCATCTCTGGCAAGTAAACAATTGACGAGGGCGGACCGAATGACTAACTGACTGGCGGCGCACTGTCAGCGAGTGAGTCCTGTGACATACAACGCTCATACAACTGCCACAACAGTGCCACGTCAAGGATTCACCATTTTCTGGGGCTCTATGCAAATTTAATGTGACCAAACAATTTTCGTTTAGTTTTCCATTTCGCTTGAAGGCAGTGGGAAATATACAGGCGGGAAGGGGAGCATGGTAAAGCCTTGCCCTGCCTTGCCTTAACTTGCCTTGGCTTGCCTCTAAGCTGTCATTACATAATGACAATCATTAACTGGCCTCTAATAGGTGGCTGAGTGGGACGATTTCGGCGGCTTGGTCAAGTCTTAAATACTCTGGAAAAATTATTGAGGATTTAACTAATTCATTCATTGATTAAGAACAATTTTGTGATAATTGTAGACTTGGAAGCGAGCTAAAAGATTTTAATAAAATTACTTTAAGTAAACTAACTACTCTGGAGGAATTATGTAGGTCTTAGCATTTAATTCTTTTCTTTAAGAATAATTTTCTGCTTACTACTAGATTTATTTTTGTGTCTAGAAAGTCTTGTGCAATTACTAAGGAACATTGTATTTTCCTATTAAATAATAAATACTCCTTATTTCATAACTCAGTTACCCAAGTACCCACAATATGACTTTAATTTAAAGTAAAACACTTTCAGAAACCTCAAGGAATTCATCAAAAATAGCACCATGACCTCCTGATCTCGTTTCCCCCCCATATATTGTCCCTTCTTTTCACTTTACAACAAACCCGCTGACAGTTCGGATATATCCTTTTGGGGGGAACCGGCTGTAATTAGCATAATCAATTTGCTGCCTGCCTTCGTCTGCGTCTCGCTTGATAAATCGTTGCGGCAAGTCATCAGCAGGGGGTGGCGGTGGGCGGCAGGCCTTGCTGGTAGATGTTTTCTTTTTTTTTTTTTGGGTAATGGACACAACATCAGTTGGAACTTGGTGTTAGTGTCACTATCACAGCCGTTTGCATCTCTCTCTCTCACACTCTCTCCTCGACAGGCTGCGTGCATCCTTAACGGCTGAATGGGCAGGGACACGAGCTAAGTGTGAAGGGTGGCAAAGGGGATGTGGAGGGAGGGGGAAACGGGTGACAGAAAGCGGCAAGTGTTGTCCTGTTAGGCGACCCACTTAACGCTGCAGATACGCCGCCAATTTCGCATGCAGCAAGGAGTTGCAGTTGTTCCATTTGCGTGGCGCATGTTGCACGTAGTACGTTGTACGTTGGTGTTGTGTTGGGGCAGGGGAATGGGGAGGGGCTCCTGGTTGGGGGTGCCTTCTGGTCCAACCCTTTTCTTTCCGTTCCTTTGGCTTCGTTTCGTTTCGTTTCGTGTTTACTTTGGCATTTTTTAGTGCATCTGCAGCACATAACTAAGGGCGCAAAAAACAAAGCAACAAGCAAATGGCCCACGAGGATAACAAGGAGCAGAAGGAACACAAGGAAAAATATCATCGAAAATTGGTCAATATGGCGCCATTTGTGTTTTTTTGTAAACATTTATTATATAAACGAGTATTTAAGTTAATATTAAATACTTGTTTTTTACATGAAAACTCTCTTCTTCGCTTTTTAATGCGATTCGAAAATAACCTTAGATTTTAAGGTAAATATTTTGGTAATTATTACTTTTAATTTATTATATTAAAATAAGTGTATAGGATAATAAGATCTATAGTTAATTAATAAAAAGAATTTTAATAATATCAATTAATTAGGGGCAGTCAAAAAAAGAAAATGATTTAAAACTTAAAACTTAAAAAAGTGCCTAAAAGTATGCCACGAAAATTTAAAAAATATATTTTTATGGCATACTTCTGTCAGAGTTTGAATTTATTTGTATAAAATTAGTGTATAGGAAAATAAGATTTATAAATCAATAATTAAGACAAAATTTGTGTATAGGAGAGCTACATCTATTAAAAAATAAGAGGCTTCCAAAATTTGTTCAAACTGCCTGAAAGTATGAAAGTTAAAAATAAGTACGTACTTATGTTGCACACTCTTAGACACTTTTCTAAGCGTTTTCAAAACAGCTCTAATTTTTATGGCTTTCTCATAGGCTTCATTATGTTTTTAGCAACATTCAAGAAACATGCTCTCCTTTTTTTCCGTGCACCAGAAGCCGAAGCATGAAAATGGGAAGAAAAAGTTGCAAAACTGTTTCGCCTTTTCTTTGGCCAGGCCCATAAACTGGCCAGTTGTTATGCTTGTTGTTGTTGTTGTCTGTAGTTGTCGCTTCTGAAGTTGTAGTTCTGTTCCTGTTGCTGTTGTTATTGTTGTTGTTGCTAGACAAGGACTGTCGCCAGCGAATGCATTTTGTCACTTGGGCAATTTATTGCCGGTCGCCTTTTGATGTTTCGGTGTTTGACACAAGGGAAGTCTTTAAGCCATGACCGCCCCAGAGCTCTTTGGTTCTCCAACTCTTCTCCTCTTCCTGCTTCTCACTCTCTCTCTTTTTTTTTGCCACCCAAAAACCATTTAAAGCCCATTCCAGTGGCAGTTGGGCAAACTTCATTTGCATAAATAACAAATATTACTCATACGCCGCATTGCACGGTGCTCAGCTGCCGCCTTTTCCGACTTTTCCTGCCTTTCCTGCTGCCACCGCCGCCACTGCTGCTGCTGCTGCTGCTGCTTCCGGATGCGTGGCAACATTAAAAGGCATAAAAAATTATGAAAAATCGTGCCTGGCTATCGATATTCACTTGAATATCGCTCGCCCGCCCCCAAAAACTCCCCGCCGCAGTTCGAAAATTCCAATCAACATTTTTATAAATCACATGCGCGCCAGCAAATTTACAGCTGCGTTGCGGGGAAAATGTATGTGCGAGTGTGTGTGGGTTTTTGGGTTTGGGCACTGAATTTATGAACTTGCGGCATGTTTCCATTGAATGAGGCCCACGCCCCAACAGCAACTGGCAGCGACAATTTCGCGTTATGGCAAGATAAATTGTCTTTGGCAGTGTAAACAGCAAATGAGTTGCAGGCCAACTGCTTACTAATTGGAAAGAGACTGTGGCAAACAGTGAAACAGTAAGGCAGTAAAGCAGTAAAAACAGTAAAAGGGGGGGGAAATACAAGGGGGAAAGCAAAAGGAAAACCGAATAAAACAGTAAAACAGTAAAACAGTTGCAATTGTCATGGCAAACACGTGAAAAATTGCCACTCATTACAAAAATGTTGGCCAGCGGCAAAGGAACAATAGCAAACACGCGTGACAAACTTTTTAATAAATGAAACTTTTAGCCAGCCCGTCGCCCGTCGTCACTCCCCTCTCTCTTCCCCTCTCTCCGCCTTTTGGCCTTTTCCACTTGTGGTTGACCACTGTGTGTGTTGTTAACCGCAACATTTTTGTGGACCAAAACAATAAGGGAGGCAACAAGAAGAGCAATAAAAATAACAACAATGGGGGCCAAATGCCAAATGCCAAATGGCCAAAAAGCTTAAACAAGCTGCCAATATTTTGGTGTCTATTTCCGCGCGGTCTACGCGCGCCTCTTAGTCCTCGAAAAACCCTTACTCGCAGCACCCCATCCTTTTGGTCCTCCGCTCGTTTTCGCATTGTCGTTACTTACACTTTATTGGGTTTTTGTCATGTTTCCGTTTTTTTTTTGTTTTGTTGTTGCGCCTCTCCCCCACCCCCTCTGAACTCGAGTACAGTGCGTGGCGGAGCCATAAAACTAGAGGGGATTGTATAAATCTTCAATCTAAAGATTAGAGCTTGTATTTTTGATTTGAAGCCAAATCGCTTAACAAATACCAAGAGCTCTATCTGGAGATATGTTTGGGTCTTTGAAGTGGTTTGACTTGAGGAGGTTATTATACCCTTGCAGGGTATTATAATTTTAGTCAGAAGTTTGCAACGCAGTGAAGGAGTCATTTC
>JAEIIU010051969.1:0-10101 GCA_018874675.1 Drosophila baimaii
CCAAGCAAGACTCCTCGAAATTAGTTTCTTGCCTTTTATATCGATATTGGAGGGAGCCATCGCTGCAGTCTCCAGGGCAACCTTCAGTGCAATTTTCCTAACTAATTTACGCCGGCACAAAGTTACCCGCAGAAGGGCCAGGGAAGGCCAGAGGTCGGCGGAGCAGCTCTAACCACGAGCCGTAGATAAACTTTACACCGAGATGTATTATTAAATTTACACAGGCTCCATGAAATTCCGACCGAGGAAACCGAGGAGAGCTGAGCTGCCGACAAGGATTGGATGGGATTTGGCAGGCAGCTGCCTGTCGCCGCATTGCGGTCACAGCGGGGAGCTCTACCACTCCGGGAATCCTCCGGAGGACTTCTTGGCTGGCTATATATTGGTCGTAATACTTCTGCCGGGTGGCGGCGGCTGAAACTGCTGCAGCTCGGTGCGTACAGTGCCCGTGGACGAGGAGGATGAGGATGAAGATGAGTCGCAGGAAGAGGCGTTGGATGCCGATGAACCCGATGATATTGTGGAATCGGTTCGCTGCTGGCATCCCTGGGGATTTGCGTTGTTTTCCGTAGCGTTTGTTGTGTTGAAATCCTTGCCGGAAGCGGGCCGCTGCAATTGAGGTATGCGGCTTGGCGTGGCCACTGCAGCAGCAGCAGCAGCAGCTCCTGGGGATTCCCCGGCTTCGCCCTCCTTCTCCGCCGCCTGGCTGCAGTCCCCAGGCGCCGCCACCTGGTGGAGGGTGGGCCTGGGTATGAGGGAGGTCCTCGAGGGCGATTTCATGGGCTGAGCGTACAAGTCGCCGTTGGGCGCCGACCAGCTGCAACTTGCCGGACTGGCCTCAATCGCGTAAATGCACTCGGTGCGCTCGCCCTGCGGCGGTGTGGTCTCGTGGGCCGGCGGCACCGACTCGAAGGACTGAAAGGATCCGCTGAGCGCGGTCATCGCCGCCGATGCCCCCACCGCTGCCGAAGCTAATGCCTCTGGGGCCCTCCTAGTCCGTTTCAGTGAGGTAGCCGGCGATTTGGGCACAATGGGTCCCACAATCAGAGTGTTTTGCGTGATCTGGGGCTCCCTCAGCGCCTCCTCCTCCTCTTCGGCACCACAGTCCCGGGCCACCTGAAGCGGTGAGGTGGTGACATTGCTGCTATCTCTTCGCCTGCGGCCCAGAGTGCTGCTGATGGTCCTGGGCGGCGGCATCGGAGCATTGAAATTCTGCGGCGGCAGGGAATTGCGCTTATACGTGCTGTTCCTTATGTCCTGCTCGGTGGGCAGGACCTTCGGGTAGTTGCGCTGCCTCAGCAGCTCCAGCTGCTGGGCAGTTGTCAAAGGAATCGCGGCCAGGCCATGGGTATCCTCCCGGCTGGTCACATTGATGTCCACATCGTCGGCGTGCACAAAGCTGGTGACCTGTTCGTCGGCCGCCAGGATCATGTCCACGGGATCCGAGTGCGAGTGCGAGTGGGTCCGCGAGTGATATTGCTGCTGCAGGATGTCATCGCTGGGCTCGGTGAGGGCGGAGTGCTGGCGCTGCAGCAGCATCTCGTAGTGCTGCGGCTCGTGCATATGCTGGGGGATAAGGAGGGCGGCATCAGCCACCTCTATGTCCTGGCAGATGATAAGTCGTCCGTCTGGGAGCATGGGCGGCGGAGGTGGCGTGGCCGTGGCAAAGCTGCCCGATTTGGGCGCCTCCTGTCCCGACATCCACTCGCAGACCTTGGTGTGGGTGTCCACGGTGGAGCAGCTGAGCGACCTCTGACCCGTCTTGATGGCCTCGTAGGTGTTCGACTTGCGGGTCATCTCCAGCACGAAGCTGTCGTCGCCATCGCGTGACTTGCTGCACCGCTTCAGCTCCTCATCATTGGCCCCGTCGTAGCTCAGGATGTGGCCCCCCAACTTGGGAGCCGGAAAGGGCAGGGCTTTCAACCTCCGCCGACGCTGGCGCAGCATGAAGGTGCCATAGATCACCAGATTGAGGGCTATGATAATGGCAATCAGGGCGATCAGCAGCTGCAGCGTGGCCTCGGACTTGGCCACCGTCTCGGCGGGCGGCGGCGGCGGCTGCTGCTGCTGCGGATCCTCTCCGGAATGCAATGGATTCGTGGAGGTCATCACATCCTCAAAGTCGCTGCTGCCCATTAGCTTGTGCACATGCCCGAAGGTTGGCGGTGCATTGTACATGTTCTCAGCCGCCGTTTCCGTGGACTCGCCGCCGCTCTGACCCGGTCCAGCCAGGCTGGGCTCCTGCAGGAGGAGCTTAAGGGTACGCACAGGATCCTCGCCGCCATGGTCACGGGGTCCGTATTTGCTCATGTGACCCGTGATCACCTCGTGACCGGGTCCATGCAGCTGCTCCTGAATGGCCGCAATCTGATTGAGTTCGTCGGGCAGCTCTTTGTTCCAGAAATTCATATAAATCTGCCGGTACTTGTAGCCTACCGTGGGTGGTATGCCTGGCAGGGAAAGATTTCGAATAAAAGAAATTAATACCTTTATTTTATCGGTTTCGATAAATCCATCATTTCTAAAATCCCTAAGTCAAAGTCATGACTCACTCACCTATATTGAGATAGGCCTGTCCTCGCCTATTAAACTCCGGCCAATCTAGATCGTAGCGATCCCATTCTAGGGCATGGGAGTTGAGAAAGATACCCTTCCACGGAGCCTTCGGATTTCTGGAGGGCAAAAGAAAACAGCATTCAATGGGGTGTCTTATCGTCTAATTCACATTCAAGGCCCCCGGCTTAGTCAGAGCATGAAAAAAATCTCTTTTTATCGACATAATCCGGTCGTTCATTTGCTCATTTAAATGACATGGTTATGGCCAATAACCACACACACCATCCTGGTCGAGATTGCCTCTGTTTGGCCGAATGCCGAAACGTCCTGCTAACGATCTCTGATTTCAGTTTTGATTGCCGCACCCGTTTCCATTTCTATTTCTATCCAGCAGCCTTTATTTTTACGCCAGATTGGGGCGGCGGCAACGGCGGCCACTTCAACTAATAATATTTGCATGTACCGCCGCTCGTCCTCCCCGAATGCTGTGGAATAATAATAAAAGCGGCAGTAAAAATTCTATTCATTTCGCTGTCCAAGCGTTGCAGATTGCAAAACGTGCCACAGTCGAAGGCAGCGGCAGAGGCAGAGGCCGATGCCAAACCAAAGCCACCACCAGTCGCAGTTGCAGCCATTCCAGGGACTCATGAATATCCCACACAGCATCCGCATCCGCATCCGGATTCGCATCAGCATCAGCATTTGCATGCAGAACTGTGACCCCTCTCCCGTGTTGATGGCCAGAGCCCCGCCCCGCCTCGCCCAATCCTTTGCTAACTTTCTCCAAATGCACTTTTCACATCCGCCTTTTGGCTTGGCCAAAAGAAGTGGCCAGCAGCCAGCAGCCAGCAGTACTCACCCGGTCTTTACGAAATTCGTCCAATATGCCATTACCGCCTCGGAAAGCAGCTTTTCCTGCACCGTGTAGTTGCCGCTGGGAAAGGGGCCGGCTGGGGCCAGGGGGGCACCGAAGATAAACGCCAGTTCCTCGCCCATAATGCTATGCGGTAGCTGTAAGTGAAATATATATGTAGCCGAGTGCAGCAGGGGTCGGTAAATCAAACCGTTGGGGGAATACTCTAAAACGCAGACTATTAAAGCCAGGGAAGCACAGGGAAGCCATAAATAATAAGGCATTAGGGGTAGGTGAAAAAAAATGGCGGGGCATGGTGGGGGGATTTCCTCATAACCAAGAGACTTTAAGAGAGTTCTGGTCAAAGTTTAGGGTTGTGTAATTGTGTAAATAATAAACCCAAGACTGTTCATAATAATTAATTATTTGTCCTGCATAGAAATAAATATTAACTTAAGACTGAAGTCACTGAAGTTACTTCCCAAATTTAATGCCTTTACTTTCTAACAATTCCTAATTATTAAATTAATTAAATGGCTCGGCGATGACCTTTCTCCGACATTACCCTAAAGAGAATTATTTGCCTAAAAAGATTAAGAGCCTGTAACCTTTCCAACAACCTTCATCACAAAGTTTGTATACCCAAAGCGGAGATTTAATGCGGTTAGGAATGCGGTGGTGACTCGGAGATTGGCGTGAAATGTTTTCAGCAGTATTTTTATGGCTCTTTTTTTCGGGCATTGTGGCCAAGCAGCATCAATCTTCTTAGACGGCCTGCATAAATATTTAGCCAGCCGAAGACAGGCTTGGCCCCAGGCACCAGGCGCCTGGAGGAGGAGGCGGACGAGGACCGACAGAAGGAATCGCTGTGTGTAAGTAGGTAATAAAGCCAAGTTTTTATTGTTGCCATGAAAAATGTAACAAAGTCACAAAGCATTTCTGTCTGAGCACATCGAAATGGGGGGACTGTCCGGGACCGATGTCCTTTGGACAATGTCCTCGGCGACATCGCAAGTCTTTTATGGCATTTATGAATGATGAATTTCGCTTTTGATTTTCAGTTTGCAATTGTGTGAGAATTTGATGAAACGGTCCAAACGAGGAATTCAATATTGGTTTTCTTTTGGGCCAGGCTTAGTCTAAGCTCTTTGTAGCCAGAGCCCGGTGATGGGCATTCGGTTCGATGACCGAATCTTTAAGGTCTTTTCTGTTTTATGATTGAAAATAGAATTGGTGGACGTAGGGGGGGCGGGCGTATGTTTATTTTTACGCTTGCCATTTTGTTGACATTCAAGCGAAATGGTCAGGAAATATTTTGATATCAATCAAATTGAGTGTTTGCCAAAGCAAATATTGTTTTTATGCTGTCTCTGGCAGAAAAAATATTTAAATTTCCACAACTATGGATATTTACTGCCAATGTTGACATGGAATCCTAAAAATTGCAATTAAACACATCCGCGTTAGTTCGGTATTATGCCGCCATGGCGTATGCATAATTAAAGAGCGACCATAGATGGTACGAATATTAATTTATGAATTTATTCCACTGACCCAAACGCGGGCACTTCCTGTAACAAACTGTTATTATTATTATTGGCCAGCGATTTTTGCCTTTAAAGTTGCAAATTAAAAAATTACCGGAACGGAGGCGGAAATTCAATTTGAAATAAATGCGTAACTTTTGTAATTTATGCCCACGCCCGTCCTCGCCCACACTGCGTAAAGTTCCCCATTTTGTGCCCACGGCAACGGAAGCAACAATTTGACTTAGCGCCATTTGTCGTAATAAACCTAATGGAGTTAATGGTACTCGCAGCGTGTAAAATTTCCAAAAATATTTTCCCCGAATTGGCTCAAGGCGATGGCTCTTCATGGGTTTGGCGGAGGATGCGAAGGATGCGAAGCCCAAGGCACTGGCCTGGGTGTGAGCTGGCAGAGAGCAGGGGCAGGGGCAGGGGCAGTCTTGCCGCACAATTTGCTCTCATCTTTTTATAATTTTATTGGATTACACAAGACTGGGGCTAGGCCAGGCCCGGTTTTCCTTTAATTTGATATTTCCCTGGGTTTTCGGTAATTAAATATTTTCACTTGCCGAATTCTGTGTGTGTGTGTGTGCCTGCCCCAAAAAGCATGCTTTACGCTGAGCGTAATGTGCACGTTTTTTGGTATTTGCCAAACACTCGAGTTTCCCGAATCCTTTTGCCGCAAACTTTCCTCCACGCACCAAAATAAAAACTTTAGTTTCAGTCATATTTATTTTATTTTCATAAATTTCGTTTCCTTCCTCAAACCATTTCGCATTCTTATCAGCGAGAGAAAAAGAGAAAGAGAGAGTTGAGGGGGTTGAGGGGAAATGCCCAAATAGTCGACGAAAAAACTTTCACAAGAAAAAAGAACCGGACCAGACGGGACATACTTCAAGTTATTTTTTTTTTTTTGTTGGGGTTTTTGCGGAAAATTCTTGGGATGCTGACCGCGTTTAGAATGCGATGATAATGACGTTTGTCTACGTGCCTGTGTTTGTGTGTGTGTGTGTGCGTGAGCACTGGGGAAAATGCTAAATTTAATATGGAAAACTTATTAAACTGTCCTCAAGTCGAAGTCAATGTGAATGGTCGTTTTCATCTCTTTTGCCTCAATTGTGCCTAAATAAATTGGAACTTGTTTTGCCCAAAGTTTTCGGCTCGCTGAGTTTATTGCTCAGCTTGGGGAAATTACAAAAGGAAAATAGACGAAACCAAAAAAAAGAAGTAAAATCTCCAAAGCAGCAATTTTTATTCCAATCCCCATGTTGTTTATTTGTGTGCGCATTTTGCGTTTTGTCTTTGGGATTAAATTCAATTAAGCCGTACTTTAAGCCCAAGCCTTATTTTGTGGGAATTATCTGCGATTCGGATAATATTTCCGAGTCTCCATGAGCCGCAACTAATTCGGCAAACAATTAACTCAAGCGCAGAAGAGGGTTGTCTGAGCAAAAAGCAAATATATTTTTAGCTTTCTTTAAAACAGAAAAGTATCTTAATGATTCAGTTCAGTTGCCTGAAAATCTCTTTAGATTTTGTATATTTTTCATGGGCTTAAATTCAATTAGGCCTTACTTTAAGCAATATTCGCATTTCGTCAGAATTATCTTCTCGTGGGATAATTCTCGCTATTTTTAACAATCGCCTTGAGCCGCAACAGCCTCCCAGTGGGGGATGGTGGGCCTCCTCTGGACCAAGTACGTAAGTAGTCTCTAAGGCCCATTTTTGAGGCTGAGGAAAACAGGCAAGACATGTGCCAAAAAGTTTTACAATATGCCCGCGGCCGGCGTTAGATAGTCAAAGGAGCGAGGGACGAGGGGCGGCAGCTGGAAAGGATGTGGTGGCGGATACTATGTACGTGGGCGTGGTCCAAGTGAGTGGCCCAGACGCTCCATGAGATGGAGTGCAGAAGCGCAGTTTATGCACAAATTCATTCGCATTCAGTCGAGAGTTCTTTGGCTTCTTTCGGCTCTCTCTGACAAACGAAACGAAGAATGCGGCAACAGAAAAATGTTGGCATAAATAAAAGAAGAGCCAGAATGTTGTGCGATTGTGTGGGCCTTAACTTGTCTGACTGTTTGCTTGTCTGGGCCGAAAAATAAAACAAGTAAGGATGGGGGAGAGAGTCCTAAGAGTACAGACCATGCGATACTCCCTACTCTAGGTTTATAAAAAGCATTGCATACATATTGACACCTCTCCTCCATGGAATGAGGAGCTGATCTGATTTGGATTCACGGATTTCCCTAGACCACATTAAAGCCAAAAGCTCAATTTAATAAAATACTGATAAACCCTACGATTGTCCTACGATTACAGGATATAAGCCCGGCCAGCGAGTAGGTTGCGTTGGCGACAGCCAGCGATAATTTGTAGGCACACCCGAATATATCCTTGGGATCCGCTTTTCATGTTTCGGGCTCCGGCTCCCTCCCAACAACAACAACAGCCAGCAGCATGAAATATTTAAGTGAATTTTATTCTCGCAATTTATTCGCAACTAATGCGATGGCGAGGAACGAAATCCGGCCATATATCAGGCAGCATAAACATGTTCTTTTGTGTGATTTGGCTACTTTTATTCGATGGCAAACCGTTGGCAATTTATCAGACTTATTTTCATACTTTAATTGCGGGCTATTAAAAAGTTGTTGCCCCCGCTGCTGTCGCATTCCGAAAGGCCATGCCCCTTCCTTCATCCATTTGCAGTTGCAGTTTGTTTTATGGCCAAGTGGTTGCTGTGCCCCAACTATGATCATAAAAATTCGCTTAGCGCAAAGCCAAAAGTTGCCAAAAATATAATACGAAATAATAACTTTCCGCTTTGAGTGAGGGTCGGGAGTGAGTGTCGCTTTTGTTTTGGATCCCTGTTTGAGTTGTTTTCAAAATTCATTATTTCTGTATGGCTTGTTGTTTCGCCGAAGTTTTGTCTGTCCCGTCTGCTGAGCAATTTATATTTTGGCAGCAAATATATTTCTATGAATCTCTGCCACAGCAGTGGCGAGGCTCCGATGAAAGGATTTCCCGGAAAGTGTCCAGGGTCGGTGGCCATAGCTTCTTATTTGCCTATCAATCCAATCATCTTAATTACAAATCAATATGCCCATTTCGGGTAGAGTAGCGAGCAAGTCCGAGGCCAAGACAGCTTCATGGCCACACAAAGCTATCTCGGCGAGGCAATCAGTAACAAATCCATAAGCATGACAAAGCCATAAAAGCGCTGGCGGAGGGACAAGGACAAAAATAACCATAACCATGGACGAGTCACAGTCACAGCCACCCTCTGGGGCTGGCTCCTGGCTCCTGGAAAGTGACCCCTCGCAGGACACAAATGAACCCTAAGTCAAGGGGACGGCAGTCTGCTTAGCAAAAGGACACGAGCTAAACTTGTCTGGCGATGTTTTTGTTTTGGATTTTCAGGCCCTTCCCCCCTTTTTTTTTCTATATTGCACAGGGAAAAAGGTAATGTAGCAATTATGAATAAAATAACCTACAATAATAGTATTCTTTTAACAAGAAATTCTCCCTTTAGTTCAGGTTATTCTTTTCGTTAAGTTAAAATATTTTTAAAGATTAATTTTTCTCTTTAATAATATTTGTTTCAGCTTTTTATAAAAAGGTATTTTGATTGTCTCAAGAACTAGGAAGATATGCATTTCAAGAATTCTTACAATATTAAATAAACAACCTTATTTATTAAGTGTTTTAAGGCGTTATAATTTTCAGTGTATCTATTTTTTCCGTTTCTGTTGCTGCAGGGTTCATTGTCTTTATGGCCATCATTCGCGGCAGTTCGCCGCTGGCAGCTGCAAACTTGTGAATTGTTTTGGCCAAAAAGCCAAAAACAAGCACCGTCAACCAGTGATGGACTCAACTAAACTCCATGAGCCACGAGCCACGAGCCACCAGACCAGTGCCACAAACTTTTCAGCATTATTGTTCCATTATTGGGCTGGGCAAATCACAAGATCTAGAGAGCAGGTATGGGGGCGCGGACGGGTACATCGTGGAAACTCATTAGATGCCAACTCATGCTGCGTTTATTTAGACTAGACCGCGAGCGTTTAAATGAAATGCGCTGTAGAGTATGTAATTGGAGTGGCCGCCTGGCTGGCTAATACTTACGTGGGCATAGGGTCCGGTGGCGCTGTTATGCCCGAATACGTACATATAATTGCGCCGATTGACATCCGCGTGGAACATGCCCGTCTGCAGGAGCGGCCCCACCACTCGGGCATCGGACAGTATGTCCAGGACCACATCACGGTGCTCCAAATTAGTGGCCTTAATCGGATTGTTGTACATGTCCTGGTATCTGCGAAGAGAGAGAGAGAGAGTGAGAGGAGACAGCATATGTGAGAGTGGAGGCGGAACATTGACGCAACGTGGCGTATGCGTAATGTGCATTGTTAACATTTGGTGGCTCGCTGCGGTTATGGGTGTGCGTGCCGCTGCTGCTGCTGCTGCTGCTGCTGTTTGCGTATTTACTCTCCGAGCGTAAAGCTTAATTACGCGGTTGGCTTTTGTGCACAGCTCTCCCAGCGGACAGTAAACAATGGACAACAATGGGGACTAATGCCGAAAATCGGGAATCAACCAAAGAAAGTTTCACTGATTGCAATCGAGTATTCTGTCGGGGCCACCGAGAGAAAAAAAAGCATTTAATGAAAGTTTTGTGAAAACGCAGGTAATGTAAATTTATTAGTCACTTTAGGGAAACATTTGTAGCCTTGGCTGTGGCTGAAATTTATTGTTTTAAAGTGAAAGCGTCACCTTTATGAACTTTATGCTGAGAAAAGGAAATTAAGTCCCGAATTTCGGGGCATTTTGTGTTTTTGTATTGAAGAATCTGTCAAACACATTTCCAATACAAATTTTAAAATGTTTGTCTAACAAATAGGACAACAAATTGAAGCCAAATAGGGAATTCAGCGCGCTTTTATTCAATTTGCGGTTCAACACTTTACTGAATTTCCTCAGATTTTTGCAGACACTTCTTTAAGTCATTTTCCCCATGGCAACCTCTTTAAATTTCCTCCTTGTTTTGTTTTTCCTTAATAAATTTGTTACTCTCCCGCTCTCGCCTTGGATAAATCGGCAGGCTTCTGGTTAAGTCCAGCCCAGCATGAAATTATTATGGCGCAGCGGGAGCGACAAGAAGACAGG
>JAEIIU010051973.1:0-10978 GCA_018874675.1 Drosophila baimaii
ACCCTGCAACGGTCCCACTGGTCAAGATTCGCAACACGCGACGAAACAATTTTCTCAATTTTTTCGTCAATTGCTGGTTTTTTCTCAAACATTGAAAGCAATCAATCACTGAAGAGTGAGCCCAAGCAGAGCGCGAGATGAGCGAGACCATAAACACCGCGGCGCAGTTCCCGACCTTCGAGAAGCCGACCGTGCAGTTCAACGAGAAGGGATGGGGCCCGTGCGAGCTGCCCGACACCTTCAAGGATGTGCCGTACCAGCCGTTCAGCAAGAACGATCGTCTGGGCAAGATCTGTGACTGGACGAACACCTCCAACAACGACAAGAAGTACCAGAGTGAGTAGGGAGTTACCACAACCGCTGCACCTTCGGCCGCAGCCCGGCGAAAGTGAGGTTATGTGCGTGTGTCGTGGCAGCTTGACGGATTTTTCACCCTTTCTTTTCCCCCCGCAGACAAGTACGCCTCCAGCTTTGGCACCGGCAACCAGTACTCGTACTACCATGAGGAGGATGAGACCACCTTCCATCTGGTGGACACGGCCCGTGTCCAGAAGCCACCGCACCAGCGCGGACGCTTCCGCAACATGCGCAACTCGCGTTCGGGTCGCGGCCGGAATGCCCGTGGCGGCATCAATACCCACGGCATGACCACGCTGAGCGGCAAGAACGTGAAGGCCCGCGATCCGCGACGCGGCATGGGCAAGAAGTTCGGCAACCGCGGACCGCCGCCCAAGATGCGCGAGTCTTCGGTGGCCGTGCGCGCCGACTGGGCATCCATCGAGGAGATGGACTTCCCGCGGCTCATCAAGCTGTCGCTGCCCAACATCAAGGAGGGCGTGGATATCGCCACCTGCGGCACCCTGGAGTACTACGACAAGACCTATGACCGCATCAACGTTAAGAACGAGAAGCCGCTGCAGAAGATCGACCGTATTGTGCACACGGTGACCACCACCGACGATCCTGTCATCCGACGTCTGTCCAAGACCGTTGGCAATGTCTTCGCCACGGACGCCATTCTGGCCACCATTATGTGCTCGACTCGCTCGAACTACTCCTGGGACATCGTCATCGAGAAAGTTGGTGGGTAGAATGAACAGCAAGTCCCGTCGCCAAGGCAGCTCTATAATATCTCCTCTTTTGCTTAGGCGACAAGATCTTCATGGACAAGCGCGACCACACTGAGTTCGATCTTTTGACCGTGAACGAGACCAGCGTGGAACCCCCAACCGACGACGATAGCTCCTGCAACTCGCCCCGCAACCTGGCCATCGAGGCCACCTTCATCAACCACAATTTCAGCCAGCAGGTTCTGAAGACTGGCGACCAGGAAGCCAAGTTCAAGTTCGAGGAAAGCAACCCCTTTATCAGCGAGGATGAGGACATCCAGGTGGCCAGTGTGGGCTACCGCTACAAGAAGTGGGAGCTTGGCAGCGATATAGTAAGCAGAAAAACGATGGCCCATTGTTAATATAACTAACAAAACCCTTCTTAAAAACACCTTAGGTTCTGGTGGCCCGTTGCGAGCACGACGGCGTTCTGCAGACGCCCAGTGGCGAGCCGCAGTTCATGTCCATCAAGGCGCTCAACGAGTGGGACTCCAAGCTGGCCAATGGCGTCGAGTGGCGTCAGAAGCTGGATACCCAGCGCGGTGCTGTGCTGGCCAACGAGCTGAGGAACAATGCCTGCAAGCTGGCCAAGTGGACTGTGCAGGCCGTGCTGGCCGGTTCCGATCAGCTGAAGCTAGGCTATGTGTCGCGTATCAATCCCAGGGATCATTCCCGCCACGTCATTCTGGGCACGCAGCAGTTCAAGCCCCATGAGTTCGCCACCCAGATCAACCTGAGCATGGACAACGCCTGGGGAGTCCTGCGTTGCATTATCGACCTGGTCATGAAGCAGAAGGATGGCAAATACCTCATCATGAAGGATCCCAACAAGCCGATCATCCGACTCTACGATATCCCCGACAACACATTCGATTCCGATGACTCGGACGATGGTGAGGGTGACGATGGCGAAGGTTTCCAGCAAGTCTACAACTACGCAAACAACAAAATTTAGACGTCACGCTCTTTGAAGATTTGTGCTTACGCAAATACCCGCTAATCCTAACCCACTATCGATGCCCTCTGGAGGAAAAGGCCCTTTTCTAGGCTTAAGCTACAAGCATTTGTATTCGAGTTGTATCCAGCTTATTCCCAGTAAAGAGCTAAGGGCGAAACAATGTGTTATCTTCACTGGGTGCAGGCACGCTCAATTCAATCGCCATGGATTTGCAGAACTATATCGGAATTCGTATGTGAATGAGAGTGAATCATGTTTATCAATTGGCTATTTAAGCAGCATATAGAAATATGTTGCAAGGCAGTATTACTTCAATCATTCGTGGCTCAACATGGTCCTCGGCACAAGGACTTTAGTGTGGAGCCTGCTGCAGATTCCTTTCCTGCTACACTTGGCTGCAGCTGGTAACTTAAGTTGAATAGTTTTTAGTTTTGTTTATCAAGGAATGTCCTTGCATGCTTGGTGAAAAGAACTCCTCGAAATGCGATGAAATGCTGCATTTTTTGAGTTAGAAACCTTTTTTGCTTTACAAACCCTTAGTGAAGTTTCCGAATTGTCTCCCAAACGAGAAATGCATCCGTCTAAAGAGCTGTCCCCACATCCTTGATGACATTAGGCAGGATCAAATGTCTTCCGACCAGAAAAACGTGATGACTCGCAGACAATGCAATTTGGATTCCCGAGCCAGCTCGTATATAGAGCGGATTTACGTCTGCTGTCCAGAGCCGGGTAACGTTTTGCCAGATATGGACACCTGTGGACACACACCACCCATTGCCCGCATCTACGGTGGCAAAGTGCCGCAAATCAATAGATTCCCCTGGATGGCAATGCTTCTCTATAACAAGGGACAGGGGAAGGAGAAACCTTCATTTTGCGCAGGAAATTTGATCAACAACCGCTACGTGCTGACCGCTGCCCACTGTTTGGTCACTTGGTGGATGATCGAGTCGGCCATGGTGGTCACCAGTGTGCGTCTGGGAGAGTGGAACACTTCATCGAATCCTGACTGCATCCGAAAGTTGAATGGCAGGACTATTTGCTCGGCTCCGCATCTGGAACTAAACGTCGAGCAGAGGATTGTGAACAAGGAATACCAAATAGGCTCAAAAAACCAGCAAAATGATATAGCCCTTCTGCGACTGGATCAGCCAGTGCGGTGAGTAATGATTTAAAAGGCATCAGGTTTGGGGATTGAGCTATAGAAAGAATAACTTACGATATTCCAAGCTAATCCTATATATGTTATAAATTTCTTTCTTCAGCTATACCTTAGGGATCAGACCTATTTGTGTGACGACTCCAAGCGGTTATCACTTTCAGAATCCTTTTCCGGAGAACACAAGATTTCAAATTGCTGGCTGGGGCCAAACGGAAAAGCGACTATCCAGTTCAGTCCTGCTGAAGAGCAGCATCATGGGAAGGAAACCAGAGATTTGTTTCAAAAGATATGGAACTTGGAACAAGTCTCAATTGTGTGTCGGTGGAATGGATGGCAATGACACATGTGTGGGCGACTCTGGCAGTCCTCTAATGGCCACCATCGTCGTGGGCACCAAGCAATTTGTTTATTTAGCCGGCATCACCTCTTTTGGACCTAACCCATGTGGATTTCGGGGCTGGCCAGGTGTCTTTACAAGAACAGCGGCTTTTATCGATTGGATAAGGTTGAATCTACGCCCATAATGTTATTTCTTTTGTATTTTACTGTATAGTTTATTAGTATTATTATTATATTAAAAATAAATCAGTATTTGCTTTTTAATTTATTTTTTATAAACAGCTAATGCTCAATATTTTTAAGTTATCTTCTGGTTTTAGCCATAAGCTAGCTTTATATAAATATATAAATACATATTCCCAAGTAGTTAGAAACCAATTAGGCTGGCATTTGATAAATGCTATAAAAAAAAGGTGTGAATTTAAAAAAAAAATAAAATGTTTGTTGAAAATATTAATTAACCATACACCAGACTTATATATACTATATAAAGCAGGGTTGTTCACCAAATCTCAATGTCGGATCCCGAAAGATAACGATGGAAATTCAAAATGCAATGCTTACAAAAGTCATCCGCATCTGCTTGTAAGTTTTGCTTTCATAGGCCTTAGCCAGCGGTCCTTGTCCTATACAATAGGTTTAATTATTTTATAGCTTTAACCTTCTCAAAGGATTTGTTTAAATAAGGCGACTCCCGACAATCAGCTCATTTTTGCGAAAAATAAACCGCAAAGCGCCCTGCGAGCTCATTTACAACCCCTTGTGAGTCTTGTTTTTAAAACCATAAATAAAATCAGCAGCTTGGAGAATCCCACACAAATGTAAATGTGTCTAGCGCTATTAAAAACGTCATGACCAGGTTTTCTGTGAATAACCGGTTGAGAGAAGATTGACACCAAGCAACTGCATCTATCTGCGATCCAAGTAGAGCAGATAAGTATTGGACAGAGGTGTCCATGGGTGAGCTGGATGGGTTTGGCCCTGATAATTTCCACAATTGGCAAAAACTGGGAAAACTCTGTCCCAGTATCAGTGTGTGCAGTTGCCCGCAATCTGAAGCACCTTTGATCCGCTGTCACTGGGATCGCGAGATAACGCTAGCGATAAGCGGAGCCGGTGCAGCGGGAGCGGCAGCGATTAATGCGGACTTAAACCGGACCGCCGGCCGGAGAGCTTCGTTAGTCTCAGCTTGAAACCCGCAGCGACGAGATGGTGACTATAGAACGGAAAGTCCTAATGCTGGTGTTGGTGATCGGCACATTAGCCGGAATTAACGTAGGAGCGGGTAAGTGGAGCGTATACTGTAAGCGCAGATATAACCGGAGTTAGATCAATTTCTCCCAGGAGCTGTAAAGAATTTGGTGTAGTTGTGTTTTAAAATGTCCGCCCTTAGATTTTTGATTTCAGTTGTTACTAAAAAGAAAAAAATTCACATTTCTCTATTTTTTATGTAAATTAATTACCTTGAATTATAGAATTATAAATAAGATTCTACGGATTTCTATAAATCTCACCATGAACTCCGCTTATTTATACAATCTCTTAACCATTCCATATTTTGTCGCTGTATTGGTAGTAACTTCAAGGAAAGTTTTATAAATTACCAAGTATATAGCTTAAATACTGTCATTGTTAATGAAAAATCTGGAATCAATCATCATTCAATCATCATGTGTGCCCTCCACAGCGAACCGGTTTAATCGGCGTTGAACTGCAACGCAATTAATACTCTATCTTTTCCCATAGACGCCGCAGAAATCAGCTTCGGCACCTGTACGCCGCAGCAAAGCGATGAACGCGGTCAGTGCGTCCACATCGCGAGCTGTCCCTATCTGGCCAACATCCTAAAGGCGAGCCCCCAGACACCCGCCCAGCGTGAGTTGCTCTCCAAGAGTCAATGTGGTCTGGACAACAGAAGCGTTCATACGGATCTTATGAACCGCATCCTGGTCTGTTGTCCGCAGAGCAAGCGTGCCGTCAGCGGGCAGCCGGAGGCCCCAGATGCGGGCGGCCTGCAGCCAGGCAATGTGCTACCCGGAACCGATACGTGCGGCTTTCTCTTCGGGGATCGCATTATTGGAGGCACCAATACGTCGCTTTGGGAATTCCCTTGGATGGTCCTACTGCGGTACAAAAAACGTGAGTAGATTATTCTAAAAGATCACTTCTAATCATTTGAAACGAATAAGTTAAATATATATTATATATACAATAATATTTGTTCATGTATTATACGTATTTCTTAAAGAATCAATCCTAATAAAGGAAGGATTTATATTTTTGATCTCTTTGATTTTAGAATTCCTTTAAGCTTCTAAGGATATAAGAAATCCTCTCTAATAAATGCATTTTTCCTTTCAGTTGTCTCCGAAACCTATAGCTTCAATTGCGGCGGCGCCTTGATCAACTCCCGCTACGTGCTCACCGCCGCCCACTGCCTGGACAGCGATGATCTGGACAAGTCAGGCCTCGTCCTGAACAGCGTTCGCCTGGGTGAGTGGGACACACGCACGGATCCCGACTGCGAGACCCAGACGAATGGAAAGCGCGTCTGCGCCCCCAATCATATCGACATCGAGGTGGAGAAGGCCATCATCCATGAACAGTATGCACGCAATTCTGTGGACCAGAGAAACGATATAGCCCTGGTGCGCCTAAAGCGAGGCGTGAGGTAAGCGGGTCCTGTCTATACCTTCGCCTTGGAGACACTTATTCATAGGTATTTCCAATCAACAGCTTCTCCGATTATGTGCGGCCCATTTGCCTGCCAACCGACGAGGAGCTGCGAAAGAACCTATTCGTCGGCTACACCATGGATGTTGCCGGCTGGGGACTCACCGAAAACATGCTGCCCAGTCCGACCAAGCTGAAGATCTCGGTCACCGTTTGGAAGCTGGACGACTGCCAGGAGAAGTACACCACCTTCCAGGTGCATCTGAACAACTCGCAGATGTGTGCCGGCGGCCAGTTCAAGGTTGATACCTGCGGCGGCGATTCCGGCGGACCGTTGATGGCATCAATTAGCACGGGTGGCGGTCGCCAGGTCTTCTATATCGCCGGCATCACCTCTTTAGGCACACGGCCGTGCGGCCTGAAGGGCTGGCCAGGCGTCTATACCCGCACCGGAGACTTTATCGATTGGATACAGCACAAATTAGAGGCATAATAAATAAAATTGCTAATTTATTCACATAATCGCATTGGCTAGCTTACACTATATTACGTACACTGTGCCGGAAGGGGGCGGGGGGGCACACGGGGCTAGACTAACTAAGCTAAGCTCTAGTGGAATGCCAACTACAACGCAGCGCGAGCATAAACAGAGATTCGTTTGGGCCAGGCCAGGGAACGCCGAGCACAAACATCGGAACAATTCACTAAATACAAAGACGCTTGGGTAACTTGTTTGCGCCCACTGGCCTGCACCGAGAACGGGGCAACTAAAAGTACATAAAACTGACTGACATTACATGCATCCACAGGCCGGATACATGTGTTGCCTGCACTGTAAATATATACTGGAGCGTTCAGTTTGTTGTTTTCTTTCTTTTTTTTTTCAATGAAAAAATAATAAGCACTAAATTTAGAAAATTAACAGGCTGGCTTGGGGCCAGCAATTCGAGTGGAGAAAAATTCGACATTTAAGATTGGGTATAAAACGCTGCCCTTTGCCAAGGCAGGCAAACGTCTTGAGTTCTTCTTCTTCGAATAGGCACCAATTTCACAGGCAGTAGGAACAGGAGCTGCTGCCTTCTCAGACCTCCTCCGGAGCTGCACGCGGCGCAATTCCCGTTCCAGATGACACTGTCGCTGCCGCTGCCTCCTCTAGGCCGTTTAGTTCACTCTCCTTCTTCGACGAAGTCGCCTCCAAAGTGGCCAACTCGTTCTGCAGTTGGCTCAACACTCCCTTGAACGCAATGCAGAAGCCACGACTGCAGGGAAGCAGCGGGAATTCCGGCATCTCGCAGGGCAGCTTCAACTCTGCGGGCATATCTGCAGGAAAATCACATAGTAAATCACCAGAAACCACACTTTCCCTCAAGGACTCACCCTTGATACTGGTGATACGGTGGCGCTGCGCCTCCGACGAGTACTCGGACCAGGCCTGCATGCGTCCAAACAGCTCGCTGCCAAACTCCTTGAAGTGCTCCATCAATTCGGTTCGGAATATGAGCGGTGGATTCTTTAGCTGCTTCACCGTGGAGTGGGCAATCTTTATGATGGCCATCTCGTTGTAGACACGAGAGTTTTCATTGCCCAGCTGGGTGCCTGCAGACAAACAAAGTGAATATTAGTTATAAATAAAATGATTGAAGCACTAAAGCAAGTACCTCTTTGCTTCTCGTAGCCCGCCTCGTTATAGTAGGGCTCATCGACCAGTATGAGACCCTGTATGGAGACGAGCACTTGCAGCATGGTGCTGCCAGCGGACCACACCTCGGTGTCGCGACCCGACCACGTGCCCAGCAGCGACACGCACACCTTACCCTCCTCGTACAGATTCGGGTTGAGGCGCTCCGTGCAGTAGCTGATGTAGTGGCACACGGGCGGATTCTTCGGATAGTCGCGGCCCATTTGGAAATCGAAGAAGAAGAGTGCGTTCTGGTACGGCGTACGCTTCGGACCCACCATCATGACCGACATTAGATCCATTCGATCCTCGTAGGCACGCACCACCACACCGGGTGGCAGTGAGGCCTGCAGCATGCGGTATTCCCTTTGCACTGCGCGCTGATAGGCCGACTTGTTGGCGGGAGCTATCGAGTTGCCAAAGAAGTGATGGCCCGCCGGTGCATTGGGCAGCACTTGGAAACAATCGTCGCAGATGGGCGGACTGTCGGCCAGTTCGGCGTTAAGCGAGGGCGATGAACAGGCCATGGGACTGTCCACAGACGGCAGCGACTCGGACAATGCATTTAGATTCAAGGGCTGTTCCAGAGCTGCGTCCTCCGCCTGCATATCTGTGTCGGCTTCTGCCCCAGGTTTGGCCACCTCAGTGGCTTCCTCCGCATCGCTCACCCCCTCGTTGTCGTCCTTGGTCTTGGATTTGCTCTTGGGAAACGTATCCGCAACGGCTTGGCGACACTTGGTCATTCGACTCTTGATCTGGAACCAGAAGACCTCGCAGACATCGGGTCTTCCATTGGGAAGCAGTTCGACAGTGAAGTCACACACTGCTGCTTTTTCGCTGGGCTTCTCCTCGACCACATCCTCCTTGGTATCGCTAGATGGATTGTTCAGCTCTTCCGAGGTGTTCTCTCCGCGCGAGTGGACTCCCGAATCGTTCTGGAATATGCCACACTTCTTGTTAATGCGAATCTACGAGCTTATCCTCTTTGGATTGCAAATATTCTTACCTTGCTCCCCTGATTTTCAAATGCCTTTGCAATGCTGGCATGCGCGTTGCTCAGCATTTCAGCGTACTCGCTGCGATACTGGTCAATGAGCTCGTTGGAGACCATGTCCTTCTCCAGCTCGGAGAATTCGTTGCACAACTCGTAGTAGAACATATCCTCAGCATTGGCCGCATCCGTGCTCTTTTTGCACTGAACCTCATCCAATTCCGTTGAGGACTTTCTCTTGGTCGGCGTCGATGTGGACGTGGCGTCCACAGACAAGATATCCTTTCCTGGCTTGACACAGGTTGGAGTCTCAGGCAACTCGGACTCAGTCTTTGGGGATGATTCTTCGGGTTCAGGCACGGAGCAGTCGGGACACTTGTTGGTAAGCTTGAGAATAGTCTTGAAGTGGGCTTCGTGGAAGAAGTGCGTCTTGAGCATATGGTCCAGGTATCGGCAATTTGTGTACACAGACACCAGGTCATTGAGCACATCCGGCTTGCGACGGGCTGGCAGGATGCGGAATATATTCTTCAGCTGCATCATCGCCTCCATGGCCTGATCGATGCCCATTATGAGGTCCTCGTTGTCTGTCGACGACAAACTTACGCTGCCACCAGCCCGACTGTTCTCCGACTGCGTTTCCCACGAGCCATCTGATCCATCCGACGCGTAGCCCTCCGGATCGGGGTGATTGATCTCGAAGATATCCTGCGGATAGCACTTGGTAATGTGACCCTTGGCCCACCAAACGTGGACCCGTCCATCGGGATAATTGTCGATCACCTGGCCAGCGGTTGACTCGACGTCGTCGCCCGTGAAGTTGGACACGCGAATGACCATGGTGCCGGGTCGGTATTGGTAGTCGGAGTGATCCTTTAGGTCATACACGCTCAGCTCCTCCATTTCTTTGTACATGGGACTGGAAGGAAGAACCTTAATGCCATGCTTCCACCACTGGCTATGGAAATACTCACATTGGGTTCAGAATATTGGTATAAATATTGAACCATTTCACCTTGGCAATGCGCTCGGCATGATCCACACACTGGATCACCCCGTAATCGGTGGCGGCAGTGCTGTTCTCGTTGGCCCTGCTCACAAAGTCGCCCGGAAAGAACTCGTGGTTGTCCAGATGATGGATGGGATAGAGCTGCGTGGAATGAATGCCCGCCTCGACTGTGCCATCCTGCCAGACTACCGTCATGGTGCTGTAAACGACCAGCGTCTCCACCACGATTTCGTCGCCATCCTTGGGGTCCATATCCTTCTTGACGAAGGGCGAAGTGATCAGTTTCTTGACACTCTTCAGCTTCTTTTTCATATGTCGCCGCTTGGCATAGCGCATGGACATCCTGGGGGTCTGGGTACTCGCCGTAGTGGTGGAGGAGGTAGTTTCTGTGACCTCGACGCTGCCATATGCTTTATCGGCGTCCACATCCAGCGTGGACTCTAATGGCTCGTCCTCCTCCTCGTCTGCATCATCCTCCACAGAGTCCCAGGTCTCCTCGTGGCTACCCGAACGGATCTTTGTACCCGATGCATTCGCAGTGGACTTAAGTGATGTGTTGGCATTGGCATTGGAGTCCTGCTGTTCCTGGTCGGCCGCTGTGCGAGGCATGCGCATGCCGCTGAACTTGTTGGCCAGGCGGCGGAACTTGGGCACACTTCGTGCGTTGCTGCTGCTGGATGCGGCCGGACTGGCCGTAACGTTCGGCTTGTTTTCCTTTGGCTCTTGCCTATGATGGCGATTATATATTAAGATGTATTTCATCGCTGAAATATGGGAAACAAAGGAATGTTATTAATGTGAGTGTTCCGAGAAGGTCAATGACTCTCCAATATCAAAGACACTAGAAGTACTAAGACGCCGAACGCCATACGCCTTTTTTTTGCACAAGCATTTTTCGCTTAGGCTGTATCAATGCAGCCTAATTCGTATGTAGCGAGTGTAGAGAGTGAACAGCTACAGAGCGCGGTCTCCATGGCATAACTATACTAGGTATCCTCATAAGCTCCGATGAGGACTCTAAATATATTCAGAGACATGCGCTAGAAAGAGATAGCAAGC
>JAEIIU010051976.1:0-13961 GCA_018874675.1 Drosophila baimaii
GGCCATGTGGAGCGATTCGCTGACCTGATGGTCAAGGATGTGAAGACGGGCGAGTGCTTCCGCCTGGACCATTTGATCAAGCAGGCTCTGGAGAAGCTGTCCAAGGCCAAGGAGGCGACACCGGCGCTGCAGGCCGAGTGCGAAGACATCATCATCAAGCTGGACGGCCTGAACAAGCAGGAGCTGGCCGATGTCCTGGCCAAGTATGACATTAAGTCCCCCTTGACCGGCAACGACCTAACCGAACCCATCGAGTTCAATCTGATGTTCGCCACGCAAATTGGTCCCACTGGCCTGGTCAAGGGATTCCTCCGCCCGGAAACGGCGCAGGGCATCTTTGTGAACTTCAAGCGATTGCTGGAATTCAATCAGGGCAAGCTGCCCTTCGCCGTGGCCCAGATAGGCAACTCCTTCCGCAACGAAATCTCACCCCGATCGGGACTCATACGTGTGCGCGAGTTCACCATGGCGGAGATTGAGCACTTCTGCGATCCCGTGCTCAAGGATCACCCCAAGTTCGGTAATATCAAGGCGGAAAAGATGACCCTCTACTCCGCCTGCAATCAGATGGATGGAAAGTCGGCTTCGCAGGTGGAAATCGGAGCGGCGGTCGCCTCTAAGCTGGTGGCCAATGAGACCCTCGGCTACTACATGGCCCGCATCCAGCAGTTCCTTTTGGCCATCGGCATTAAGCCGGAATGCTTGCGTTTCCGCCAGCACATGTCCAACGAGATGGCTCACTACGCCTGCGATTGCTGGGATGCCGAGATTCTCACCTCCTACGGCTGGGTGGAGTGCGTTGGCTGCGCGGATCGCAGTGCCTACGATCTGGGACAGCACACGGCTGCCACTGGTGTGCGCTTGGTGGCGGAGAAGCGTCTGCCGGCCCCCAAGACCGTGGAAGTCAGCGAGATTGTGCCCAACAAGCAGGCCTTGGGCAAGACCTTCAAGAAGGAAGCGAAGAACATAACGGATGCGCTGGCCAAGCTGTCGCTGGAGGAGATCACCAAAGCGGAGCAGCAGTTGGCCGGTGATGGGCAGTACAAGCTGACCCTGGCCGATGGCCAGAGCCACGAGCTGGGCAAGGACACCATCAGCGTGAAGCACTCGTCGAAGACCGTCCATGTGGAGGAGTTCATCCCGAGTGTGGTCGAACCCTCGTTCGGCATTGGACGCATCATGTACGCCCTGCTGGAGCACAGTTTCCAGTGTCGCGACGGCGACGAGCAGCGTTGCTACTTCACCTTGCCTTCCCTGGTGGCGCCCATCAAGTGCTCCATTCTGCCGCTTTCGAACAACACGGATTTCCAGCCCTACACGCAGAAACTGTCATCGGCCCTGACCAAGGCGGAGCTCTCGCACAAGGTGGACGATTCCAGCGGCTCCATTGGCCGGAGATACGCACGAACGGACGAGATTGCCATTCCCTATGGCATCACCGTGGACTTTGATACTTTGAAGGAGCCGCATACGGTGACCCTGAGGGATCGGAATACCATGAAGCAGGTGCGCGTCGGTCTGGAGGAGGTGGTGGGTGTGGTCAAGGACCTTGCCACGGCGAGAACCACCTGGGAGAAGGTGACGGAGCAGTATCCGCTGTTCGAACAGCAGGAAGCCAGCAGCAAGTAACCTGATAACCCGATGGCTGATGATCAACGAAACTCTCACGCTTGACACACGCATTTATTATGAGCGCTGCAGAGTTTTCTATATTATTTCTTTTTTATACCTTTATGCCTAAAAGTTGAATAAAAAGTTGCAACATGTAATGCTTTGCACGCTGAAATTGTCTTTGTATTTTGTTTATCTTATAGGGGTTCCATTTTCCTTTGCATTTTTTTAGATGAAATGATATTACTAGTCAGAATACCAAAGTAAATTTGAAATAAACAATATGTTAAATAAATAAATAAAACAAATCTGTTATAAAACGGTTATAGCATTGGCGTTGCCATATATCATGGGAAAAATGTTGATTTGCAATAATTTGTCGCTCTATTTGCATTTTTTGCGGGTGAAACACCATAAGTTGAGTGCACAGACCGTTCGCCATGCTAGGAAAACTAGGTTTTCCACAGAAAAAGGCCGGAAAACCCTCGCCAGCCAGTATTACGTTTTTCATCAACGTTTTAAACCTTTTTAGGACAGTTTATAATAGTGTGTTTAAATCTGACCATGCTGGTCACACTGGTAGACATACCGCGGTGTATATATATATATATATATGTGCATATGTATATAATATAACGCAGATAAATAAATCAACCTAGCGATTCGCGGGACCACGTGTAACTGTAACCGAAAACCAAAATAAACGGCGCAATTGTCGCTCGGCTTGGCTCCGACAACTGTAGATTGAGCGTCCACCCGCGATCCCAAATCCCAAGAAGATGAAATACATTCTGGTAACTGGCGGCGTCATTAGCGGCGTGGGCAAGGGCGTCATAGCTTCCTCGTTCGGAACGCTGCTAAAGTCCTGCGGCCTAGATGTCACCTCGATCAAAATAGATCCGTACATCAACATTGATGCTGGAACATTTTCGCCGTACGAGCATGGTGAGTTCCCTGCGCTTTGGCTCAAAAATACATACGGGGCTGTATAATATACGGATGTACGCGATATGTGCCTGCGGCAAAGTAGGAAAATCTGTCTGTGTTTCGTTTTTTTTTTGGCAAATTTTCAATATTTCGCGTTAGTGCTGGTGTTAGTGTGTGCAGGTATGTATGTATGTGCATTATAGCTCTAACGGCTGTTGTTGTTGTCAAAGGTCACGCGGCGTGTTGTTACCACATGGCATGTAAGAGGGAAAGAGAGCGCAAGTCGCAGTGTTGCCATGTGGAGAAATCGCACTCTCCCGCCAAAAAAGTGCACCAAAATAGTATTTACCACAACAAGGCGGCCAAACCGAAATAAATAACAAATAATAAAATACTCTACACGAAATTTCGCTTAAAACGTGTGTGAAATAATACAACAAATTTGAAACAATTCGTGCCAAATTCTCTAACTGTATATGTACATACATATGTATGTGTTTGAAAAAAGACAAAGTGGCATGTTTACTGTGGTGCGCGGGCGTATGAAAGAGATGACCAGACACCACGCCGGCATGTCAGTGCTTTTTTTTTCCTCTCCCGCTCTCTCTCAAACAACAACAAATATTTGCACGTGTTTTGAAATGCCGGACTTTAGCCATGAAGTTTTATTTATAAATAAATAACGCTGTGAATGAATTCGATCCGTACAAATACTAAAATATGAAGCGCCACCAGTTGTTTACACAATTTACAAAGTCGTTTAATAAAACCAGAGATCTGCCCTGCGCTCTCACCTGTCCTCTCTTTGTTGCTCTCTGTTTACGGCTCTCTTGTTACAAAAATCCTCCCTCGACCGGCATTGTGCTGTTGTTGTTTTTGCTTGACATTGAAAATGAAAGTTTTCTTTTACTCACTCTGCCTCTCCTCTTTCAATTGCTCTGCTTTGCTCCTTTCCTTCATTTTTTTGCTTGCCTTCTGTTTTGCTGTTTTTTTTTTATTTCAACAGGTTATTCGTTTGATTGAGGGAAAGGGGAAACTTTTCACGTGCGCGCTCAAAAGTATTTTGTAAACAAACTAGAGATAAGCCAAAACAATAGTAATAATCTTTATGTGGATTATCGCTGTAGTGGTTTTTATTGATTGACTATTTATATTTGTTGCCACAGACTTACTGTACTTTTTGTGCATTTCGCATCTCATCGTTTCCCTCTCACATTGTCACTGTATGGCGTTCACCCACAATCGCTCCATCTCTTTCTCCACCTCCCCCCTTTTATGCAAAAAGAACTTCCTCGGCCGAAACGGCGCCATCAGCAACAACAACAACCACAATAAAAGTGAATAAACTGCAGCAGCGACACACAAATTTATTTATGCAACGTGCCAATGCAATTACGGTGTGCTTGTATGGTAGATAAAGGGGAGAGTTGGGGGTGTGTGTGTGTGTGTGAGAGAGACATGTGACGCAGCGTTGACCTGCACGATTCGCGAGGCCGATCTACACGTGTGAATTAATTTATAGGTGAAATGGAAAGTTGTATGTTGCAAAATGCATTGTTGGTGAACTGAAGAATCATAATATTTCGGACAACTACTGTTACGTTTTACGCAAATTAAATAAATACATTTATATATTTAAATTATTTATTGTCAATTAATAAGTACATTTTCAGCCATGAGAATAAGGTGGACTTGATAATAGCCTTTAAGAGGAGGCTTATTATATTGGATTTAACACAAGGGACATTTTAATTTGAAATTTATTTGTCAAGCCATAACTGCATTTCCATCGCAGCACAATACATTAATATTAAAATTATTGTGACCCTTGTGTAATTTTTTTTTATATTTCTTTGGTCACACTGGTCCCTAAGCGAAATAAATCACAATTTCGTTCGCAACATTTTGCTTGGCCTAAGTGGTGTGAATATGGCCAAGCAAATTCGATGAGTTGAAACAGAGGACAGCCTGTCTCCCATTTGTCTCATACTTCCACGCCACCCAACTCCCCACTCACGGGGGATTACTGTCTACCGCCTGTCATTTGCATTTTTGCGCCCAGCTTCACTTTTTGGGGGTCGAATTGCACACAGAATGCATTTCTGTGCTTTCTGCTCATTTGTTGTTGTATTGGTGTGTTCGCTGCCGGCGTTGACGTCGACGTTGACTGCGGCACATGCGTGTGCTTCATTTGTTTTGCGTTAATTCCCTTGGTGTGCGTGTGTGAGTGGGCGAATGAGAGAAGTAGAAGCGGAAAGGGAAATGGCAAGGGTCGCCATATTGGCCGCATACTGTGTTCCATCTTTTTGAGAGCTCAAAGCTTCATGCTTTGAACTATTTTTAGCAGAGTGCAGGTAAAAAAGAATAGAAATACATATGTAAGTAAAAAAAGGAAGTAAAAATTTAAATGTCAAGAGTGGTTTGATTACATGTTTTTTTATGGAATTCCTCTGGAGTTTCCCAGGGTTTTTACTAGGATTTTCGAAGTTCCCGACCGATCTCTCGAACTTCGAAATTCCTGTCTGCGCCGCCTGCTGTATACGAGTTCCGGGCAGTTTTGTATGGAGAATTCCGGGCAGTTCCGGGATTGGTACTGATGGGTCTGTCTTCTTCTATTTGTGTGCTTTTGCTGCTGTTGTTCTGCCGCCGCTGGGCTCTCAGCTTCTTGCTTGCCTTATTCTGCTTGGGCTTTTGCGTGTTTTGCGCACTGTCACGGCCCCCGCCCTCGCTGCCTCGCAATCGCCACATTAGCGTTTTTAGCCATAAAAGAGCCAGCAGCTCCTATATACATATACATATGTATGGATATGTATCTCTGTTTCTCGTGTGTCTGTCTGTTTGGTTGTGTGGCCGTCATCGGCGCGTCAACATCGTTAGCAGCTGTTGCTCTTTGCCAGTGCGCCATTAACTGCCGCCTTCGCCCCCGCCTTCCATCTCTGGATTCGACCCCCCTTTGCGACGCCTCTCCACTTCCCTTTTTGCACCTCCTTTTTGGCCTGCATTTGCTTTGTTGTTGCCTTTCTGCTTGCGCATTCGTTACGCTCACGTTTCGCGACGACAATAATGCTTGGGCCTCTGCTGTTGTTGCCATAGCTGTTGTTGTTGTTGTTGTTACTGCTGCCGCTGCTGCTGCTGCTGCCACCTCTGCCTGGGACTCTTCCTCTTCATCTCATACTCCTGTGCTGCCCGGTGCGTGTGCTGCTAAGTACAGTGGAACCTTCCTAAGGTAAAATTCAGAATGACACCAAGAATTTAGTTAATATTTATTTTGTTCAATAGGCCAACATAAAATTTCGACCACTTGATTGTTGGCTTATTCTTCTAATGTGCCCCAGAAGTTATCAATGGGATTTAAGTCCGAGAAACATGCTGGCCAGTCCATGGTTTCGATGAAGCAATCGGTCAAATTAAGCTTTGTTGCTTTACTAACTTTACTACTAAATGCGAGCATTATCCTGCTGGAAAATTAAAGAAGCTTATCTAATTTCCACAAGAAAGGGTAGAAGACTCCTTTCCAATACGTTCTGGTAATCAGATCTATTAGTTTTTGATGATGTTAACTAAAGTTGAAGATTGGCTTTGGATGTAAAAGCTCCCCGCGTCATTACTGAGCCACCACCAAAGTTGCGCTTTAAAAAATAAAGAGGTTCTTTTCGTAAATCTCTCCATTAATATTTGCAACCATCTGGACCATCAAAATTCGTCCGAAAAAATGTCCTTTAAATTGAAAAATATTAGTTTCTCACTTGGTTCCATTCTGTATAAATATGATTTTCGGCATTGAAGACGTGCCTCCTTGTGAGTGGATAAAAGATAAGGTGATGAGGTTATGATTTACAACTTTTCAATGTCCTCCAAACAGTGCTTTTTGACACCTTGTTAAGCACTGAGATCTTATTTACCACAAGTGTCTTATCATTATGAAATATCTTCAAAACTAACATTAAAGCACTCTACCAGCATAAAGTATCGGCTTAATGTCGCGGTACAAGATATAGCTTTAATAAGCTTTATTTTTATTAGAGGACATTGTAACAGATGTATTAATGACGAATTAAAAATTTCCAGACAGCTTTGGATTAACTTAATATAAACTTAAAGTTTAATTTCAGTATTGTCTTATGATTTTGAAATGTACCTACAAGAAAAGTCGAAAATCATGTGATATATTAATTTTCATGTTTGGTATCAGGGTCTCGAAGTAAGGTCCGAAAAATTTGAATTCATTGCAAGAAAATCGAAGATAAACAAGTTTCACTGTAATCATATACATATGTCAGCGGGTGCGTGCGTGTGTGTGTATATGTGTGTGCAAAAATTAAATGGAAAATACCATTCCGTTGTGGCTGCTCTTCAGCTCTTCAGCTCCCCAACTCTCCAGCTATCCAGCTTTCCAGCAGGATGTGACCGTTGCTACGCGTAGCTGGCGTTTGAGGCTGAGTGGCTGCAAACCTCCCCGCCACTAGCCACCGCCTACTGCCATTCCTCACGCCCCCGCCCCACTCCTTATTTGCTGCCACACGCACACAGTAAAGTTTACTGATGGGCCCGCACGTGTCGGTGTATGCGTGTGTGTGTGTTCTATGGCTTCATAAGCTTCAATCGTGTGTCTGGTCAAAAGTTTTCCCACTTCGCATAACTTTAAGCATTGCCCACAGATCGCTTTAAGTAATTACATTGACGAGCAAGGAAATTAAGGAACTTGCAGCAAAGCTGTCCATCTTCCTTTCCGGCCTGGATACCTCTTGATATACATACCATTGGAAGAGTAACTTTTCATCAGAAATACAGATCTTATTAGTATATACCGGAAGAGGCCTAACTCTCTAGTGCCAATTTGATTGCACCAAATATGCTTCTCGTTTTCAAAGGTTTATCAAAATAACCAAGATTGAATTAGATATTCTACTGGACCTAAGAGCAACTGTACAACTGTATATTTTTGTAGCAACAGATCTTATTCTGGGAGAGTTTCTCGTTAGCTTAATTGTGAGAAATTATATTTGGGGCGGCTGGCCAATCGCACTCTTGCCCCTCATTATATTACAGCCTGGCTGGCCACCCTGCCGCGTCGGTAGGGTGGCAGCCCTGCCACAGTGCCGTTTTAATTTCCCCACCTTCCTCCAGTCACCTCACACTTGCTGTGTCTGAGCGACGAGCGCCGGAGCCAAGGGAAGGCCGAAAAGAGAAGAGGAGGAAGAGCGGTAGCCGGAGCCGGAGCCACAGCCAAATTCACATCGATTCGCTTTGCCCGGCTTTTGTTGCACCGCCCCCGCTGTTGCCGTTGCCGTTTCTGCTGCTGCTGCTGCTTCTTCTTTTGCTGCTTCTGCCTCCTGTCGCGTGATTTTAACGAGCCTCCTCTTCACGCCAGCCTCTCTGCCTTCTACCTCACCCACCAGGAGGGGGAGCCTCTTCTCTCTTCATGGTTTATGCTTTTCGCTCGCTAGCTGGCGCTCACTCGCTTCCGCGCGTTGATTGTCGTTGCTGCGCGCCTGCAGTAGGCAGCAAAAGCAGCGGAAGAAGAGGACGTGCGGAGAAGGAAGAAGGAGGCGGCGACAGGAGGACTGCACAGTGATAGATTTTTGGACATTTGGGTGGAATTTATGAAAAATTCATTATTGTGATGGGTTTAATTTATATAATCAATAGTTAACGAGTTCCTGAGCACCATTAATAAAAATTTTTATTTTATTGTTAGATTTTATATAATAAGAAGTATTATTTTTAGCAATAAATAATTTGTAGCAATTTCAATTTGTTGAAATTATTAAATCAATTTTTTAACCTTTAAATATTGTAAATTTTGCATTTATTCTACCTAAATGTACAAAATCTATCACTGTGGACCGCGAGGAGAGCAGGCCACCGGCTCCACCTTACTCACACAGACAGCGCGGCTGGCTCTCTCTCGCATGTGTTTGTGTGCCTCTGCGAGTGTAAGTGTAAGTGTGCGTGTGCTGGATAGCCGGCAATAATATGCCCAAAAGCAGCAGCAGCAACAGCAGCAACAACAAAGGCAGGCCACCAGCAGCAATGAGCAGCGAGCAGAGCAGAGCGAAGCAAATGGCGGCGGCCGTTTTTAGCGTTTGTGCGCGCTTCTCCACATCCCCAAAACCCCCGGCCAACTCCTCATCCTCCTGCACACACACACATTATATATGTATGGGAGTATGTATGTATGTGTGTGTCGCGCCGGCAAAAGCAAAAGCTTGTGGCGTGGCTTTGGCTTTGGCGTTGGCTCTCGCCTGCTGGAACTGCCTGTGCCAGCCTGCTCCCTGCTCCCCATCCCCTTGACACACCCCCCCATCCTCTGTCCGCCCGCCCCGCCAGCTGACTGGATGGCCTGGGCCTCCTCGCTGGCGTTTTTTGCGTTTCAGTGTGCGCTTCTCATGCCCTCTCCTTTACGTAGGGCATTGTGATTTCTGGCTAACGTCTGACCTTTACCAATATTTTACGAAACAAAGCGGGTAACTATCAGCCAGTTGCGGAATAACTTGGCATTTATGTTAGTAAGGTATCGTATATACGCCAATATATGATATATAATATCAAAAATATAATATTATATGATAGCAAAGTTGTAAAAACTAAGCTATAAGAAAGGATCTTTGAATAAAGATTTAAAAACGTTAATGTGACAACCTAAATCCATTGGAAAACGTTTCGCAAACATGATGCTTGTGGAAGTAGTGTTAAAATGTGGCGAAAATTTATTCCAAAAAGAACTTTTGGTCGTTATATTTATACACTAAGCTCAAAATAAGCAAAATTGCGTCTATCCCACAATAATCCCCTTACAACCCGATTGAGCACCACTTGAAACACTTAAAAGGTTTAAAAGTCATTTGTGGGGTTAACAATCATTGAAATGTGGAGCATCGTGGAGGATTCGCCGATCCATAAAGCACAAAGGTGGACCAACATCTGGTAGATAGTATGTTAAGAACAAATATCACGATTCTCGACTTAATCTTTCTCACTACCTTAACTTAAAAAGCTTCCCATGGACTATCAACTCGGAAATGCAGTTCCACTGGCTAATGAAAAGGGTGTTCCCATCTTCGTTCTCTTCTAGTCGGCCTTACTTTAGTACTTTTTTTCTTCTTATATTATTTTGCCTGCCTGCCTGCTGCTGGGGCTGTTGGCTGGCTGGCTGGCGTCGTTTCAGCTGCCGCCGCTAGTTGGCACGTTTTGTTGGCTGGCTCTGGCTACGGCTACGGCTATGTGGCTATGGCTCGCTTGGCTTTTGGGGGGCTTGGACCCGGGCCTGAATACACGGCCTGTGCGCTGGCTGCCCTGCCTGTTGGCTCACGGCTCATGGCTCATGGCTCTCGGCTGATGGCGGATGGCGGATGGCTGCAGCCTGTCGCATTGGCAGTGGATGTGTGGAAGTGGCGGCGGGGGCAGCGCGGACTGTGCGGCGGCGGCGGCGGTGGCGGCGCGTCAACGGCGGCAAATGGCAGCCGCCGCGGCAGCAGCAAAAGCAGCAGCAGCGGCGGCGCTTCGCACTTTGCTCTGCTGAATTTTCAATTTCAGTTGTAAGCTGACTGCAATCAGCAGTGGTTCGCCTTTTGGTTCGGAATTCGGAATTCGCAATTCGGTTTCGGTTTCGAGTTCGAGTTCGGATTCTCGCTTGTTCTCGTCGCTCGTGAAACGCCACGCTACGCTCTCGGGATATAACGGAAAACGGAATATATGCGGGGCCGCTGTCCGAGCGCAAAACTTTTCGATTATTATAAACTTTGGCGGTAATACACGACCACCCACTGGGCCACCCACATTCACCGTTAGTTGCGCCTCCTGGCGCGCTAATTTTGCATACATGTGTGTGTGTATGTTTGCGAATGGAACACACGCACATGTGTGCGTGTTTTATTGATTTTATAGAGCAACAACAACAAAAAGACACAGCAACCGTATAGTTTGTTTCCTTCCTCACTCCCCCTTCCCCATCATGAGCCTATTTGACTCTCTTCCTTTACTCTTCATTCCCAAGCTAATTTCAATGACAGTTAAAGGGAGAAAGGAGTAGGGGCTAATATTTAAGTTATGGGCGCGAAAGAAACGAATACAGGATAAGGAGTTTTTAGCAGATGGAGAGAGGTGGAGAGCGTTATGAAGGTGACGGGAGAGAAGCTGAGATGCTGATGCAGCAAATGGGAGGGCAAAGGAAACGGGCAATATTTTAAAGCTGTCACGTTGTGCGAAGAAGACACCCGGATTCAGGTGCGTAAGAGCAGGCAGGCACATCATTTAACCCATTAAAGATCACTTAAAACAGCTAGGGAGCCGGAAAATGCTGTCTAACAACTATGAAAGATTAATTTCAGAGTAAATAGAGGTTATTTTACGCTCAACATAATTCACAAAAACATTTAGAATTCAAATTTTATTGTAACCATTCGATTATTTGCAAATGCGTTCTTCTAGAAGAGATGGAGACTCAAAACTATCAATGGAAATCTCTCGCTCTCTGTCTTTTTTTCTCCTTGATCAATACACCGCCTTTATTCCGCGATCTGACCTATAAATAGTCGATGAGCATAGTCTTATCTTGTTCTCTCCCTGGCTCACATTCTATAGCTTATCGAGCTAGAGAATCTCTCCACTGTGCGGGAAATCAAAGTTAAGGAAGTGATTTCCAAATCTCCAGTGTTAGTCCACTTAGCTGCCAATTTCCCAGCCAGCTTCCAGTTTAGAGGAGTGTGTAAGTGCCCCATGAGTGCGAGGCCTCATAACTTTCCACGGCGGGTCGAAACTTGTGAAATTCTTGGCTGGCGGCAGCAGAAGCAGAGGAGCCAAGCTCGAGCACCTCGACAGCAGCTGGGCCAGCTTTTCATCCTCCCCTCAACTGGTCCTACCCTCCTTCTCTTCACCTAACAGCAACAACAACAACAACAACAACAACAGCACCACTGTCGCCGGCAGTTTTTGCCCATAAAAACGGCAACGGCGGCAACGGCAACGACGAAAACGAAAATTTAACGACTGCGCAACGTGACGCATTATTTGTCTGGCTTGGTCTCTGGTCTCTTGTCTGCTGCCTTGCTTGCCTGCAGCAATAGCTATAGCTGTGGCTGTAGCTGCCGCCAGAAATTGCTTTTGCTCGCTGGAATATATATATGTGTGTGTGCGTGTGTGTGTGTGCCCGGCCCGGCTCGGCCTGTGCCTCCGCATCCGCTCCCGCTACCCCGCACATGCCAGTTCTCCCCACAATCTCCACACTCCACACGCTGCCGTTTTTAGTATTTCGCACTCTGTGCACGGCAAACATTTTTGCATGACTGACTGAATGCCGCCGCCGCCTGCGCCTGACTCACACTCACTTGCAGACGCACACACACTCACTTAAACCGATGCACTGGGGGCCAGACGCTGCACTGGGAGAAAAATGTGTAGTAGGTTACTTTAAAGGATACAAAATAGATAGATACTATAGGACCCCTTGCATTTGTTGAGCTATAAACATTTTGAAAAGTAAGTGGGATTAATTAATATAAACATATCTTGACTATCCTAATGTTCTAACATTTTTCGGAAGAAAGTATGGTTTAATCTTGATAAACCGTTTAAGCCAGTCTACTTAAACGTTATTGATAAAATGTAAGAAAAGTTTCCCTAAGTTTCTTCAGGAAATTTGGGAGGCGGTTGAATTCTGGTCTTCAAAAAGCTTGAAACTGAAGAACTTCAGGTTCGCAAGCTCCAAAAGAATATTAGGAAGTACATACTCTATAGTAGTCTTCTCTCATACTTAAAAGATAACAGTGATAAAGCCACATATATTTTGGCAGGATATTACGCGAATTCAAACAACTTAAACTAACTTTTTTTTTTGTAGGAATGTTCTGACGAAGTTATAGACTGTATCTATATGTATGTATGTCAGTATCTGACCCGTATAGGCAAATATTATTATTATATATTAGGCATATTTTTGCAAAAAAAAATTGTAATTAAGATAGGGCCCATAAATTCAAAGAATCAGAGACTGCTTTCTCTCCTACGGTATCACAATGGACCTACATACATAGGTCTAAGGTTATGCCTGTCAGTCGTCCTAACTTAACCTTGAGTGCTTTCAAAAGTGTAATGTAAATGAGTTAAATTTCTTTGACAAGTCTTAAAAATCCCTTGAAAATCCGACATTTTAAAGCTGCTATAGGTAAAAGAGTTTTAAAATTGACTATCACAATGCTGTATCCTTACATATGTAGGGTGATTTCCTATTTTCTGACATCAATACATATTCATACATATAAAGACAAAAATGTGTTATAATTATCATAATATCTTATTTAATAATAATTAATAAATCGGAAATATCAAAATAATAATATCAATTCTGCAATTAGATGGTATATTATTATAAATATCTTAAAAAACCGAAGTGTCTTATAATTTTCAGTAAAAAGAATCGTGTTCTAATGTTAGATACAAATTTCGAACGTATGTACATACGTGTGATTTTCTGCAAGTGTGCTCGGTGTGTTGAGGAAGTGAGGAAGGGAAGTCAGGCAGAGGCGCACTGGCAGCGGAACCGGGAGCAAGAGCGGCAGCAGGCTCATGGAGTAACTGTTGGCTGGTCTCTCGGTCGTCGCCGTCTGTCTCTGTCTCGCTGTCGCTGGCCTGGCGTGTTTATAATTTGATTTTGCTGCTTCTTTCCTGCCTTCGCCTCGTCTTGCTGGAGAGATGATGGAACTGGGGGAGAGATGGAATCGATGGAGAGTAAAGCGAACGGCGCAGAGCAGCATTTCCTGTCGCTCGGCCGGCTTGCTTTGGGCCTAGGCCCAAGCCCAAGGAAGGAATCTTAATGAAGTTATTGTGTTAAGTTTGTTGTTGCTGGATGTTAGAGAGCACCCATTGATGGTCACGGATCGCAGCTAACTGCGGTGGTGTGGGTGGTGGAAGCCGGTCGAAGGGTGTATGACCAATGCCTAATGCTCTTCATCCTCTCAGCGCTCTCTCTGTGTGTGTGCGATGGTTTTGTTGGTGTTGGTGATGGTGGCGTGTGCTATTTGAGCATGCATTTGGCATTCTCCGTTAGCTGGCGGACGGACAAATGAAACAGCAGGGTTAGCGGTGCTTTAAACCAAGTGCAAGTGAGACAAAGACACTGAGAGCCGGGCAGCGTTTGAAGAAGATGGCGCCAAAAAAGTCTACAATTGTGCTCAATGTAGAGCAGTTCATTCACGACATTGAAGAGCGTCCGGCCATCTGGAATCGCAATTTCCACTGCAACAAAGCCTTCCTCGAGCAGATGTGGGACGAGCTAAGCGGAGCACACAAGTTGCCGAGTAAGTATCACATTTGTAAGCATATGGCCCAAAAGGAGTTTGCTCCTTTCGACAGTGTTGCCAACTGAAGGAAAAATGGAGAGTGTTTTAGGTAAATTAAACTTTAAACTCTTCAAGACATGTTAAACA
>JAEIIU010051995.1:0-84482 GCA_018874675.1 Drosophila baimaii
CGCAGGCCATTAGGGAACGGAAGCGGTTCCTGTTCTCATCGCAGTTGTCCGTGGTAAAGATCTTGCACTCGTGCTCTTCGTGGTCATAGAACCAGTAGTTGCTCACCACCACCGGATTGGCCACGCAGGGACGGGTGGAGGCGTAGGGCTTCTCGAAGCAGTAGTCCTGCACCACATTGTAGCCATTGCCGTTCATATTGTTCTCCCTGGCAGAGTCCTCTGTTTCCTGCTGTTGCTGACTAGGATACCTTCCTCCATACGGCGAGCGTGTGGTAAATCCCTGTCTGAAGCTGGGAGTTGTATAATCGTTGGCCTGGTTGCTGTAATCACCGTAACCAGAGGGTCTGCTGCCCACCAGCTTATCGTTGCTGTAGGTATTGAGGGAAGGATAGCCTGGTTCGCCACGATTGGTGTCGTAAGATCCTCGGTTATCTCCTAGGTTATATCCCGGTCGCTGCTGATTATCTATCTTGCCATAGGGATTGTTACTTGGGGTATCCTGTGAGTTGTCCATGGGATTGTAGGGTGATCTATTGTAGGTGTTGTCACTATTCATTCCCTTTCTGTTCCAGGCCTGGTTACCACCCGATCCTTGCCTGTTGTTCCAAGCCGGCCGCTGAGCCTCGTAGCCATCCTGATCCAATCCCGGCTCAGGCAGTGCGTCCAGTTCCCCATTGTCGGGTATGGTGCCACCACAATCGGATCCCATGCACTGCCGCGTCTCCTCCATTGGCAGTCGCATCACGGACATGCACCGCTGCCTGGACTGCGGATTGTGATAGTCGCGGCTGCGAGTGGAAGATCCCCTGCCGCAAGTCTTGGAGCACGGCGACCACTCGCTCCAGTTACTCAGCTGGCATTCGGCCATAGAGTTGCCTCCTGAGGAATGATCCATGCCCATGCCCTCGCCAGCTTCGAACTCCTCCTCCGCTGGTCCACATTGGTTGCCCTGGCACTGACGCATCTCAGCCAAGCGCTGTTCGCAGTTGTAGTTGGCAGCCAGATTGGGATTTTTGTAGCTACGAAAGCGCTGGGAGTAGCCTTGACCGCAACGCGTGCTGCAGTTGGTCCACTCGTTCCAGGGATGTACAGCGCATTCCAAGGGTCCGTCCTGGATAGCTGCTTTCACAGATGAGCCAGGATTAATACAGGAGTGAGTACTACTCAGCTGCTTACTCACCTTCCTCGCACTCTCGAATGTAGAGCTTTTTCCTGGTCAAGTAGAGCGTGGCCAGCGGCTTCATGGAAGCGCCTGTGTCATCATAAAATGGCGAACGATAATCGCTGGGATAGGAGGAGGTAATGCGGCGTACCACATCGGGAGGCACCTGAGGCTGATCGGCGGACTATGAAGGGTACACCTTAAGCTAAGACTCCAGTCGCTGAGAACCCCATCTTTTACTTACCATATACGAAGGACCAGAGTCGGTGCCTATGTCCCAAGGGTACAAATTCAACACCTTCCGCTCTAGCCAAGTGCAGTTGCTCAGACACAGCTCCAGTCCGGCCACGCCCAGTATCCAGTCGGGCGAGGGATCAATCTTGGCTGCCAGCGAGATCTGATGATGCAGGGGATCCACACGAGCATTGGCCAGCGTGGTGCCATAGGCATTCAGGCGGTGGGCAATGCCAGGGGCCTTGATGATGGTTCTCACATCGCCAGTCTAGGGGGGAAGGAGGGATTAAGGCCCTTTGAGAGGATCTCTTTGATGGACCCACCTGAGTGTTCTCCCTGATCTCACTCTCCAGTGTCCGTGTGGCTCCATGCTCGGCCATCTCCTTCATGCCCTGGCTAGCCCGGCCTCCATAGGCCCAATAGCGATAGCTGTGAGTGTGCGAAGCCCCAATCACCTCACCCAATCGGGTTCGCCAGGCCTCGGCGGGAAAGTCCTTGGCATGCGTATTCCTAGCCCACTTGCGCTCCAAAACGATCTTGAGGTTAAAGGTGATTAAAAGAGATCTCGAAGACTATGATTAGGTTAAGGCTTCACCTCATATTTGGCCTCATCGCAGGCACAGCAGTTCTCCAGGGGCGGCGTCAAGCTGTTCAGCTCATCGATCTCCTCGGGACATATACGCTTGGTCAAGAAGCCATCGTCCAGAAACCAAACATCGCGATGCTGGACCACACCCGCCTTGATCAAAACACAACCGCTGTCCGGGTGACGTGGTGCTATCCAAGAGACCTCAATGTGGGTCTTGGCATTCGTATTGGTGCTCTCCACCATGTTCTCGCAACCCAAATTGAATCTGGTGTCCGTGGTTCCCAGCAGCTCAAAGTGTCCGGTCATATCCAGGCCACTGAGGAGGCCCGGTGACGGATCCTCGGCCTCGATAACCAAGGTGAAGCTCACAAACTTCAGGTTGATGGGACATGACAGGGATACTAGGAAGCGGAAGTCTTATAAAAGCAACATTATCCAGGACAACTCTCACCATTGTACTGATGCTCTGGCACATAGGTAGCGGGATTGCCATCGATCAGGATCTTGAAGTTATCATCCACAGCGGATCGCTCGCCGGTGGCTGCCTGTGGCACACGATTGCAGGCTCCTCTCACTTCCAGGGCCAATGGCATGAGGAGCACGAGGAGCAGTATAAGGCGGGGCATGCTTGACGATCCACTCGGGTCCACAGCTCAGCGATAACTGACAACTGACTGAGTCGTCGCCCTTAATCGATGAGCGCCTCAATTTATCAATTATCCCCTTAGACGGCGCCTGTGCCATCTCTTAATTGAGTTCTCGTCAATTAAGGAATAGTTGCTTTTGCGTGGCACGCTCTTCAATTGAAGACGCTCGAAGACGCGAGTTCTTTGAACTTGGGAACCGGGCAAAAATCACTCGGAAATTGCCGAGTTTATTCAATGGATCTGGGTCAATGACAAACTCGTGTGAGAGGGAAATAAAACGATAAGAGAGAGTCTTTTATAAACTGAAAGATCTTTTAACTTTATAGATTTGTTTTAACCTAGGTAACCCTATGATATATCCCAGAACTCAGTCCCAGCTGTGGTTAATCTGTAGCTTGTCATATATTTGATTATTCGTACGATTGTGATTACATGTGATGTACAATTAATACTTGATTGCAGCTGAAGATTTCTTGGATTTCCTCCTCCTCCTTCTCCTCACCACCTCTCCGGCTCGTCGTTGCTGCTAAGCAGGCACGGCATCATCACACACTTCTCCATGCGAACGCGATCCTTGCATTTGTAGCTCAGATCCGTGTTGAGTAGGGTGCGGGTGCGCTGGCGAACCGCATTGTCGCCACAGCTGGCCGTGCATGGCGTCCAGGCGGACCACTCCGAGTAGCGACACTCATCCCGTGGCTCGGGCTGCGGCAGTGGCTTCGCCATATGCCTCCGCTCGCCAAAGCCACGGCCACTGATGGAGTACATGTCCTCGCAACGCTGGTAGCAGCGATCCAGGCGCACCAGGTGCTTGGGACAGGGCTTGCCGCCGTACTTGGGCGTCCGGAGCACGCGACGCGTGCGCAGCTGGTGGCCATCGCCGCAGGTGGCATTGCAGCTGTAGGCCACCCACTCGGACACCAGGCAGTCCACGGGCGGCAGGCCGTCGTGCTGGAGCTCCTGCTTGTGGCGCGGCAGGCGGCACGTGTCCTCGCACTCCTCCTTCGACTTGAACTTATTGCGGTTGACGTCGCAGCGATCCGACCAGTAGATGGCACACTGGTCGCTCACGTGGTCGTAGTACCAGTAGTTGGCCACGTCGCTGTCCCGACAGGGACTGTCCACCAGCTCGTCGTAGCAGAAGTTGGGCACTATGGTGTCGCAGCTGGGATTCGTGCAGTTCACCTCCTCGTGCAGCTTAATGTGTCGGCAGGGATCCTGTCCATCGTCGTTGGGGTCAGTCACCCCGTACACCTGGTTGTTGTTCCACACCTTGCGGATGCGCTGCCGCCGTCCATGGCCACCGCAGGGTCCCAGGCAGGGCGAGAAGTCCGACCAGGGCGTGACGCCACACACGGGTGGAATGTAATCCTCTCGATGCTGGCTGTAGCTCTCAAAGTTCCTGAAGATCGAGCGCTTCTCGGCGGATCCTCCTTCATCGCCGCCTTCCTGTTCCTCCCCGGGTTCGCCCGCATCACCACCTCCATTTTCGATGTCACCTCCGCACTCCATGGCCTCACAGATCTTAGTCTCATGCAGGCGTGCCCTACTCGCCTTCTGGCACTTCTTCTTGGCCTTCTTGTTGAGATAATGCCGGGATCGGGTCATCTCGCCAGTGCCGCAGGTCACCGTGCAGGAAGACCACTCAGTCCACTCGGACAGGCCACACTGTGGGTCATCATGTCCGGGTGGAGGAGGACCTCCTGCCTCTTGTTCGGCTGCCTCGGCTGCCTCCTCGTTGAAGCTGGCACACTGGCGTCCCACGCAGTTCTTCTCCTCGCGGAGCGCATTGTTGCATCTATGACGCTGTGAGGGGAATAGGTTACAGGTTATGTTATGGATCCTAAAAACCATTTCTCACCGAGGCCAGGGCGGGATTCTTGAACTCGCGAATCCTGTACTGCTTACCGGGCCCACACTTTGTGGTGCACTCATCCCACCTGGACCAGGAGTGCGTAGCACACTCCGCTGGCAACTGCTCCGCTGTGGAAAGGGATTTGGGGTTTAATAATGATTTATAGGGATCTAAGATATACTCACAGTCAGTGGACTCGCAGTTCTTCTCGTAGAGCCTTCGCCGATTGATATGCAAGGTGGCCAAGGGCTTCATGTCGGCTCCAGTGGGATCGTAGAAGGGAGAGCGAGGATCATTGGGGAAGTTGGACTTTATGCGACGCACCACATCGGGCGGCACTTGGGGTTGATCTGCGGACTGAAATTAATACATATATTAATGTGTCAGTATAAAAAATAATATATATACCATATAAGAAGGCCCACTGTCCGTGCCCGCATCCCAGGGATACAGATTGTGCACCTTGCTCTCCACCCACGAGCAGTTGGGCAGGCACAGTTCCAATCCCGAGACACCCACAATCCAATCCGGCGAGGGATCCACCATAGAGACCAACGATATCAAATGGTGATTGGAGTCCACGCGGAACACGGCAAAAGTTTTCCCCGTCACATTCGGATAAGCAATGCCCCTGGCCTTGATGATGGTCCGAATGTGCTCACTCTGATCCTTCAGCTCGCTCTCCAAGGTCCTTGTAGAACCGTGCTCCGCCACCTCTCGCAGACCCTCGCTGGCCAACTCCCCATACTGCCAGAACCTATAGTCGATGGTGTGGGAGGCACCTATGATGTCACTGAACCTAGTGCGCCAGCTATTCGCTGGAAAATCCTTGGGATGTGTGTGCCGTGACCACTTCCCCTCGAAGGTAAGCTGGAAAGGAGAACAAAAAACCCAATTAAACTCGATTGGAAGAGAGCTCTTTCTGTAGAGAACCCTACCTCATACTTGGCCTCATCACAGGCACAACAGGGATCCACAATGCTGGGCTGTGTGTCAATATCATCCGCCTCCTCCTCGCACATGCGCTTGGTGAGGAAACCATCGTCCATGAACCAGACATCGCGATGCTGCATCACCGTGGCCCGCAGCAGAATGCAGCCTTGTCCCGGACTGGACGGAGCCACCCAGACCACGTCCACGCGGGTCTTGACATTTGTGTTTGTGTTCTCCACCAGATTGGCACAACGCGGACTGTAACGGGTCTCGGCCAGATCGCTTATCTCCCAGGTACCCACGGCATTGGGGTCACCTTCGCCATCGCCCGTCTCCAGATCCAGGGCCAGCATGAAGCTCACAAAGGTAAGACCCGAAAAAGCGCTGAGGGTAACTGCAGAGAGTAGGAAGAAGGATATAGGAACCATCAAAATATGGATTATATTAAGTCACTTACCATTGTACCTCTGCCCGGGTATATAACTCTGGGCATTACCCGCCACGGACAGTGCATAGTTGTCATCCACCGGTGACTTGGCTGCAGTGGCTCCCAATGGAACCCGATTACAAGCCTCTATCTGGGGTAAAATCTTTGCCAAAGCCAGCAGCCATAGTAAACTCTCCCAAGCTCTCATTGCGAATTACTAAAAAATGATGAAATTTAATTGAAATACTAAATGTATATGCCGCTTAGCATCCCATCCATCCCCACGTGGCTTGGGGGGAAAGCTATTTCTGGTCACAATTTTCCATGAACTTAATTGTCTTAATTATTCGCCTTCGTATCGAATGTCAATGGCAGCCATTGGGGGAGGATGATGTGGAGCCTAGTCCCAGTTCTGGAACTGAACTTGAATTCGTAAAAGTAGCCTTCCGATATATCAGATATAACATAACATAACACTTTCCATTTCCTTTGCCACAAAAAAGCGCAATTGCCATGCGGAACTTGAACTAGGCGGCGTGGTTGTTTACCCCTTGAAAATCGGATCGCATTGCGTATATATACATATATATGTACTATATATAGTGTAAGTGCTACGTCACTGATTAAATTTAATTGAAAAACACGCCGTCTGTCTGGAGGAAAAGTGAGCAAAATAACAGCCCCCACGAGGGGCGAGACCCAACACCATTCCCATTTCCATAGATATATCATCATTAAAGGCACTTTTAGGGCTTCACATTGGAACACGGCACTCGGAAGGAAAGGGAAACACTTTCATTTAAATAGGTTTTTATAGGGAAATTAGGTATATAACTGTTAAACCGAATAACTGCAGAGATTTCCCATATTTTATATGATTTTTAGCCTTCTTAGTATTGATGTTAGGAACCTCACAGATAGATCCGGAGGAATATGTAGCCTGGAGAACCTACTCGTAACGAAGTCCAACAGCAACTGAATGCAAATTTTTCCCCAGAGACGATTATGGGACAGTCGACGTGCATTATATAGAAGGGTGAGTGGGATTATAAAGAGCACTACTATATATAAAGAGAGAATGGACAGAGAATCATTGCTCTGTGTTCTTGGCTTTGCTTTTCATTCGAAATTCGCATTTTTTGATGCATTAGCTTTTTTGTTTTTATTTTTCCTTTCTAAACAAAGTTCCCCTTCACAGACAGTGGGCCTTGTGTAAGCGAATGTCAGTTCGAATTTATTTGCTCACTAGGCTCACCTACCCTTGGGTTTCATTATATTTTCAGACTCGAAGCTAGTTAGAACATTATTTTGTACTGTGAAAACATATTGCTTATTGTCGAAATTTATTGTAGAGTTAGTTTGTAGAGAAAATAAATTGCAAGTCTCTGTTTTTGTATTTACTTTCCAAAAGCTAGCATGTCTCAGATCGTCCGTGGTAAGTTCCAAGCTTTAGAGGATTTAAAAACCTAGTTTGATCCAATTGATCACGATCTTAGGTAATAGAGCCTCTATATTGAGGTCGCGGATACCTCGTCAAGTGATTAATACGTGGGTAAGTACTTTCAGATACTTATTGTAAAGAACGAAGCCGATGCTAGATGATATATAACCTCTAGCCTTATACTGCCGCTCCTTCCGCTCCGTCCGCTTCTGCTGCTCAAAAGTCGAGACTGCCTGTGGTCAATAAGCCTGTCGCCCCCTTGAAGCCTCTCTCCTCCTTGGGGTCTCTCTCCCCCATGGAGACTGCTTCCTCCTCGAAGACTGCGTCCTCCTTGGAGCCACTCTCCTCCTTTAAGCCACGCGTTCGCTCTGCATCGTGCACTGGGGACCCGGAGCTTAGCACCATGCGGACAACCATTATCAACTGCAACCATGACAGTATTGCAGCTGGGCAAAGTGACGAAGTAGCCAAGCAAGTCCAATCGGGACATAACTTGGAGCAGCTAAGGGTCGAGCAAAAGAAGCTTGAGCATATGCAGGACGTGTTCATGTGCAAGCTTCACTCTATGGTGGATCAGGGTCAGAAGCCTCCGGGCGTCTACAAGTTTGTGGTCATGGCGTTCAATGATGAGCGCGGGCTGGAGCAGCATAACCTCAACCTACCAAAGAATATCAGTGAGTTTTTATGGGAATTACAATGATCATTTTTAATAATCTTTCCTGTAGCAATCCACTCCCCTAGTGATGAGAACGAGAAGCGTCTGACTGCCGAGCTGGCTGTCAGGGATCAGACCATTGGTGAACTGAAAAAAAAGCTGATACAAAGGAAGGAGCTAATCACCGATCAGAGTCTTCGATTGGCCGAAAGCAATGCCTCGCAGATGGAGAAGGACAAAGCATTGATGTTTCTGGAATCTGAGTTGCTATCCTCCAAAAATTCGTAAGTTAAATTGTCAGCTAAGGAAAGTATTTTCTTTTAATATCTTTGACTTTATAGCTTCAATCGGCTGAGCTGTAAATTTAAGGAAACGGAAAAAAACCTGGAGCAGGCCACCCAACAAGTCGCAAAATATTTGGAGAAGAAGACAGACTTGGAGGCTGAGCTAAAAACCCTAAGCCAGAAGCACATACAGACTCTAAGCAGTGTGACGTGAGTCTAAATAATCTCTAAGAAACACAATTCCTTAAATGCAAATTACATCCCTTCCACAGCGAGCTGAACGACAAGCTAAAGGCAGCCACCGAGGCGGCAAATTCACGCTCCCAAGCTGAAGGAAAGCTGCGCCAGCAGTTGGCCAGGATAAGCGAAGAGCTCGAGGGCGAGCAACAGTTGCTGGCGATACGTTCTGATGTGATAACTCAACTGCAGCAGGACGAGCGGAATATTCGTTTGAAATACGAGGACATCTACCAGGAAGTGTGCCAGAAAACTACGCTCATCAACCAGGTGGGTGTCCAGGTTTAATGGGTTTTCTTCAGTGTGCTTCTTTGTCTGTTTCCCGGCAGCTAACCAACGAAATTGAAGCCAAGAATGCGGAGTTCCGCAAGCTACTGTTAACCCTGAAGGAGAGACAGGATGCGGTGAGTCGCCTCCAGAACACCATCAAGCTGCTGGAAGAGCAGGCCACGCGACACTCTCTAATGCGCACCAAGCAGGAGGAACGCAGTGCCTCCATGCAAATGGAAATTACACAACTGAAGCAGAATATGTAAGGGGAATCACTCTTCGACTTGTAGTTATTATAAATAATTTAATATTTTGTTTTTACAGGATTCACTATGTCACGGTCGGCAATCAGAGTACTCGAACTATGCAGCAGCCTCCGCAATCAGAGTAGCTTTTGGAGTAGACTTTCATGCTTCCAAATGTAGTTCCCTTCAACACAGGGAACCAATCCTTAGACCAACCCTTAAACCAATCCTGAGACACTTTCCCAGTACACTTCTCACAGATATTTCAAAATCTGTTGTACTCATAGGCCAATTTGTTGTACTCAATATAGATACTTTTTTTGAATCTGGTAAAGTCTTGCTTAGGGCGGCGGCGGCGGCATGATGAATCGCTTAGCCGACTGGCAATGATTGGTTCAGGAATTTGAATCTGGAACAGTTTAATTAAGGGCAAGGTTGTGGCAATTAGTAGCTAAGTTACTGGAGATAAAGATTTAGGATTTAGGAAATATTAATTTTAGTTTTTATTTCTCTGAAACTTAAGGCTGATAAATATATCCATACATATATAGCTTAGTCGGCTATAATGCTGAGACAAAACGGCGCGGAATGTATATGATTCTGCCTCTGCTGCTTCTGCTGCTTCTCCGTAGGTTTCCCAGTTGATTATCTACCGAACGCCAGTTAGTCGCCTCTGGCAGCTTGTTAAGAACGGTTCTACTCCAAAAATTGAGACCGCCTAGGCGTAAGTTCAAGAAGAATTCGGTTATTTTCAGTGTAGTGAGGTGTAGTGTGTGTGTGGTGCTGGTTGCAGATTAAATAGTGCGTGTGTTTGACAGAGATAAAAAGGATAAATTACCCCCACGGGTTTACAGTTTAAATCCAGCATATTTTGATAAGACTACCAACGCCCTCTCCCCTAAGACTGGAACACCCAAATCTCTCTTGCTTAGACCAACAACTTTCATCGTCTGGCTGTTATATTTAAATTTTAACACTCTAGACAATCATCATCCTGATAAGAAGAGATTCTTATGACTATTCTTGAGATTCTAAAGCGTCTTTGGGACACACACCTTGGTTCAAGAACTGGGCAACACGGTAAACATTTCAATTCAAAGTGATTAATGGTCGCGTTGAACTCTCCAATTTGATTGCAATTTTCCGTATCAGCAAACCCAAGGAAAGCACATAAATTGTAAATGCTCGAGATAGCCTGAGGAATCACACTTAATTAATTGTCTAAGAGACAAATGAACAATTAAATTAATCCATAACCAGCTGGGAATGGTACTCTGGGGTTTTAAGCAGCTAAAGTGTATTAAATGGGAGCTAGATATATCAATCTTCCTTCTAAGGTTTTTTATGAGAGGAGGAACCTCTATTATTAGGTATTCCTTTCTGTTTCCTCATCTTGTTACACCTAAGCTTTTGTGTTGTCCACTGCGTGCATTGCATTCACTGTCTTATACCTTAAATCAGCCCTAATCCCACACTATGGATGATGCAGAGTACCAGAAGCTGGAACGCAGCATGGCAGAGCCCCAAGGATCTAGGACAGAGCCACAGGAAGCAGGCACTGGGATTAGTACTATAATATACACAACCGAAGGCGATGAAGTGAGTGTACTATCCTTGTTTCTTGAATGGCAGACAAAATAATCCTGTGATTAGCTCACCATAAACTGCGATGGCGGCCAGGAAGTGCAGTCGGAGACCTCCAACCAGCGAGATCAGTGGAGCAAGGGTGTGGAGTTCCTCTTCTCCTGCATTGCCCTTTCCGTGGGCTTGGGCAACGTCTGGCGATTTCCGTTTATTGCCTTGGAGAATGGTGGCGGTGCCTTCCTAATACCCTATGTCATAGTGCTCCTGCTCATAGGCAGACCAGTGTACTATCTGGAGGTGATCATTGGCCAGTTTTCGAGTCGGGGCTGCATCAAGGCCTTCGATATGGCGCCTATCATGAAGGGTGAGTGGAGGAGCTTTGGGGATATATATATTCTCAGGAGATTATATTTATTAATTACCTTTCCAGGCATAGCCTATGGTCAGGTGTACTCCACCGCTCTGGCCACCACGTACTATGCCTGCATTATGGCCCTCACCATCAGATATTTGGTGGCCAGCTTCGGAGAGGTCCTGCCCTGGACTTACTGTCTGGTGGAATGGGGCAGTAATTGTGTGGCCACAGGAGCCACAGCTGCCAATGACTCTAGCATTGTGCAAGGCGTATCCTCCGCGGAGCTGTATTTTACGTGGGTTTTGCAATAATCTTTAAAATCATTAATTAATATCCGATTTCCTGCAGTCGGACTGTACTCAGAGAACCGGATAACTTGGATGAGAGTGGCCTGGGCACGCCCAGCTGGGATCTGGTGCTGTGTCTCATGGCCACCTGGCTGATCATTGGCACCATACTGTGCAAGGGCATTCGCAGTTCGGGCAAAGCCTCTTATTTCCTGGCCCTGTTTCCTTATGTGATCATGTTTATACTGCTAATCAGAGCGGTCACCTTGCCAGGAGCCTGGCGGGGAATAGTCTATTTCCTGGAGCCCCAGTGGTCGCAGCTACTGAATCCACATGTCTGGTATGCTGCCATCACCCAGATGTTCTTCTCGCTGGCCATCTGCTTTGGCACCCTGGTCATGTATGCCTCCTTCAATGATTTTCACAAGAATGTGCACAAGTAAGGGAGTGGAAATATCCTTTAAAGATAACCCACGAATATATACTCCTTTCCAGAGACGTGATCATAATCACCACCATTGATTCGCTGACCTCCATCCTGGCTGGCTGCATTATCTTTGGCATTTTAGGCAACCTGGCTCATGAAACCAACACGGAGGATATCTCCCAGGTGGTTAAGGGCGGCGCTGGTCTGGCCTTCATCTCCTATCCGGAGGCCATAGCCAAATTTAATTATTTGCCACAATTGTTTGCCGTGCTGTTCTTCTTTATGCTCCTGGTTTTGGGCATCGGATCGAACATCGGCATGGCCAGTTGTGTGATCAATGTGGTCAAGGATCGCTTCACCCACTTGCCCCACTGGCTGCTGGCCGTGGGTGCCTCTGTGATTGGGTTTGTGTGCGGTTTGGTGTATATGACGCCGGGCGGGCAGTTTGTTTTGAATCTTGTGGACTTTTATGGCTGTACCTTTATCGCCTTGGTCCTGGCCATTGCGGAACTCCTGGCCATTGGCTGGATTTATGGCGTGAAGCGCATCTGCAGCGACATCGAGTTCATGCTGAATGTGAAGACTAGCTTTTATTGGCGCATTTGCTGGGCCATTGTGGCGCCGGGTTTGATGTTCCTGGTCCTGGTCTACATGCTCTTCAGCTACGAGCCTTTGACCTATAGGGGAGTGGAGTATCCGCCGGCTTACTATATGGCTGGTTGGATTATCTGGGGACTTGGAGTGCTGCAGTTGCCTTTCTGGGCAGTGTACACTATACTCCAGCAGCCGGGCAAGACTTTTGGCAGTGTAAGTGAACCTTAAACTTAATCTTAATATATAAAATAAATATCCCTTTATTCCTAAACAGAAACTGCGCATGGCCATGCAGCCCACGGCCAACTGGGGTCCTCTGCAAACCCAGAAGTTCGAGGCGTACATCCTGCACAGAAAACGGGAGGCGGACATCAAGAGTCCCAGGCGTGGCTACTTGTTTGACAACATATTCGGCTAAAAAAACCACATTTACGCTTTATTGTTTATTGGCTTCAAGCTTGTAGCTTAAGTTGTGACAAAAAATTTTAAACATTTTGGTAATTATTAATATTATAATTATTTCCTTAGGCTTTAGGCTTAGCATAAGCTTTGAAAGTGGTTTTTGTTTTTGTTTTTTTTTTTTCGTAAGGTCTAAATATCTAAATAATCGTATTAATTTGGGGAAAAAAATAAGCCAGAGATACTTTTGCATTTGCAATGGCAGCCAGAAATGAAATATTGTCTTTGAACGGATGAAATGAAGTTCTATTGTTGCTTGTGTTTAGTCCTTACATATCCTCTGTTTTTTTTTCTCTTTAAGTGTATGCTTTTGTGGCTCTGCTCTGCTTTAGTTTAATTATCACAGCACTTTTTGATTCTGTTGGTATTGTGCAAAATTATATAGTTATGTGTGTTTCTCCAGTACAATATTATGTGTGTGTGTGTTTTTGTGTGAAGTAAGTGCCTTAAAAGTTCACCGAACTATTTACAATTATTATAGGGTACATTATGGGGTATATTTTCTAGAGTGTATGTGTGGCAAGCTATAGCCAAGCATTAATTTGTTAAGTTTTGTATTGAAAATTACCTATTTGGCGTATGCTTAGAGTTAAAAAATTGAAATTTTCAATAATTCTTTGATTTACTCGTTAGTTAAGATTAGTTTTGCTTATGTCTTTGGCAGATTTCTGTTAGATTTGGGCAAAAAGTTAGCTAGATTCCCCCATCCCTCGGATGAAACCCATTCAATTTTACATTTTTCCCTCCGACTTTCTTTTCCTTTTTTGTGTTTTTTTTTGTGTTTTTTTATGCTAAGAATTGACTTTGGTTTGCAGATTTTATAGCCTACATTTCAGCGCAAAATTCAGCGTTTATGATTAACTGCTGGGACTATATCTATGATATATAGGTATATATATAGTTCTCACTGAATCTCTATTGGTTGTGGCTAAAATGGAAGTTCTCTTCGCTACCAACTCACACTAGATATGGTCCTATGTATTGGGCTTGCCTCTATATGATTTATAGAAAAATCTAGCACACGATATGGATTTACCTTGAGTATATTGTCTACTACTTACACTAGCTGTGTTTCTCTCTCCCACTGGTCTCTGTTCCCCCCAAAGAGCTGCTGAGCTGGCTTTATAGAGAGTTTAAAAATCCGTCTAGGTCTAGTAAATATATATCGAATCAGAAATCACTTGTAACAGGTGCAGTTTCCCTCACTTCTTGCAGTGTTGCAGTTAGTTTTCTAGCCTTAGCCGTAGCACTATCTATGTACAGGAGGAGATACGGATTGCGAGTAGAAAATACAGCGACTAGAAGGTCTGTATTGGTCGATAGAGTCCCGTGTAGCCGCAGAGTCGGGCCCGCAGCGCCGGGATCAGGAAGGCGGCCAGCGAGATGTCTTTGAGCAGGTCGGCACACTCGCACACCAGCAGGTACATCTTGTCGCCCTTCTGAGAGGTGCTCTTGTGCAGGGCGATGCGCCTCAGGCCGGCGGCACGTGGCAGGTACCTGGACAATGTGGGGGGGGCAATCAGTGGAGCCATCAGGAAGTAACGAGTGCCATTCCAAGGGTTCCCGTTCCCTCTTACCTGTACAGCATCCGGGCGCCCGTCCAGTAGAGCCAATTCTTTTCGAATCGTTCGCCATCGTCGCCCTCGAAAACCTGCGAAATTAAAATTGAATTTTTCATGAAACTTCGCCCGTGCTACTCCGTGCTAGGAAACCCACCTTGAACACACTAATAATATAGCCGGTGGCCGCGGTCTGCGTCTTCTTGAAGCTGCCGGCCTCATTGGAGGGCAGCACCAGCGGCGGCCGGCAAATGGCCGCCACCTCGCTGTACAGGTCCAGGGTGTGGGCGGCAGTGTATCTGCGAATGAATCGGCATTGAGATTGGAAAATAAATAGGCAATTTCCCTGGGACTCCTGGCTGAATGGCTTCGAATTCGAGGAGCACTCACTTGAGGGCCTTGGGCTCAAACTTGGACAGCGAGGAGACGCGCAGGCCGGCATAGAAGTTGGAAGGATCCGTTTGCAGCGTGTTGATCAGGTAATACGAGATGAAGGGGAATTCGGCTGGGGGAGGGTGTAATAAGTAATGAATATATTTTTATATTTTTATAAATAAAACCAAGAAAGAGAGCTAAATTCCAATGACTAAATACTAAAGCAGAATTATTTATGTTACTTTAACTACAAGGATAAAAAACCATCAAGATTAACTCTAAGAAAGGAAGACGTAAACCCTTATTTACATAATAATTTCCACTCACAACTCTTTTCCATGTTGGCCAAAAGCATCCCGCCCACAGCTGTGTTGGCCTGCTGCACCTCCGTCAATAGTTCGGCGGCAATGGAGCGTTGCTTGAGCAGCGGATGGGAGAGTGGCGACTCCATTACCGGATCAATGGCCTCCAAAGGACTCATCAAATGCACCAGGATGCAGAGCTTTGGATCGGAGACTTCCAGCACACTCAAAGGACTCATGGCCTTGCCATCTGCATTCAGAGCGGGCAGCTGAAAGAACAATTAGGAATTAAAAAAATCTTAAAGATAGAAAAACTTAGCTTAAAATAATAATTAATAAAATATAAATACGCGCAAAAAGGTACATAATTATACATAGAATCTTCTGCCAAAAGTTATATTTGCTTAATTAAGGAGTTAATAAATTAAAGAATACTATTTTATTTAGATTTTCTTACTTAAATACAAATCACATAATAAATACTCACTGGAATGCCAGCTGGCAGAAAACGATCCACACTATGCACGGGAATGATGAAGCAGTCGCGATCCAGGGTGGCCAGCGAGATGGGTTCCGCCCGTGTCACGCCCGAGTTGGCACCACCACCAAAGTTCACTGTAAATCACAGTAAGACACCATTAAAAACTACCTCAAAACCAGCAGACAGTTAACAGTTAGCCATTTAGTTATTAAAAATTACATCAAAACGTATTAGCTTTTCGGCAAGCTGTCGATGACAATTACAACACTTAGAAGTACAATGATGATCCTTGATAAGCTCTGTTAAGGGCTGCAGCTTAAGATCCTTTTGTGAGCAGAGATTAAAAGCTAGAATACGATCCCGAAGCTCCGCTTTTAGTGCATGTGAATTCCCCCAAAAAAAGCTGGCGGCAAAATACTGAAAGCGAGAGCCAAGCTTTCTACTCTTTGAAGCGTCTCCGAGAACATGTCTAGCTTTCAGTATTTTCAGTAGTATCTTTATTATGTCAGGAACGAAGAAGGATATTGAAACACACAGAAACACAAGACAGAACTTGCAACAGTAGTAGAAGATACTCGTTTTGAGGTTAGCTACATAGAACACGTGCAACGTACATTAGAAGTGGTGAAAGGGGACTTTCAGTGGGGAATTAGAGATATTTTTTGGGGAACTAGGGAGCTTGGGAACTTCGGGAATTCGGATTGGGTTCGAGTGCGAGTGCTTCAGTGTGGGTTCTCATAGGCAGAGCTGCCCAGACACAAACCTCGAGGCGCCCAAGACATTCGGCCAGCAAACGAAGCTTGCTTGGGACCCTCGGGTGCCCTGTGTGAGCAGCCCTGCTTATTGGGTGGGGGGGGGTGGTTTCGTGTGAGCTGGCTGGCATTATGACATTAGTGTTGATAGATTTTTCTTTTTTTTTTTTGGGCAGCAACAACAACAACTATAGTTGAGATCACATCAGATCGATTCAGATACAGATGGATATTCAGATATTCAGATATTCAGAGGGGACTGTGTGTGTGTGTGTCAGGACTCAAACCTTGCCGCGTGGCTGCAGCCGCGGCCGCTAGCAATGTGGTTGTTGCCGTGGCCACCGTTGCATCAGCGTACCCCAGTCTCGTTGCTGTTGTTGCTGCTGCTGCTGATGCTGTGGCTGTGGCCAAGTAATGATGCTGTAGCTGCTGCTGTAGTTGCTGCTGCTGCTGCTCTAGCTGCTGCTGCTGCTGCAGGCGTATCTGGCTATTGCCGGCACTGTTGGTGGCCTCCGTACCCGGTCCGCTGCTGCCGCTGCTGTTCCATCGCATCAGGGAGACGGACGGCCGGCGATCGACCAGCGGCTGCGGCAAGTCCAGCTCGTAGGGCAGGTTCCCAGGCAGCGCCAGCGAGGGAGCGTTGCTCGAGATCGGTGTGCTGGGTATGCCTGACAGGGCGCTACATCGTTCTGCAATTGGATTCTGTCGATACTTTATATGCACACAAAACGCAAAACGCAAAACTCAAAACTCAAAACACACAGCAAACAGAACAACTTAAAACGGAGAGAGGGGGAAAGAGGGAGATGAGGGTGCGGAGGAAAATCAGTAGTGTGTGTGTGTGTGTGTGCGTGTGTGCCTGGGGTGCTGGATAGAGATTGGGTCGATTCTGTGGGTGGAAGAAACATGGCCAATATGGTGGCATGGCTTATAATTTTTTTATACAATAATTAAACTTGTTGCCTGAAAATAAAACTGGAATTTAAAGGATATTGGCAATAAACTAATATTTTATTTCCTTATGTATGAGCTTTAATTTTATTTTTAATTTATTACATACCAAAAAGAATTCATTATTATAATGTAATTGCTATAATTATTGAACACTAACTTGTACTCTACTAATGCGTTTAAAATATTCCAAAACTGTTATCTCCGCATAAGATTTATAACTGATATAATAATTAAATGTTGCATTTTTATAAACATATTTTCCCCACCCCCAAAAATCGACTCAACTACAAATATGAAGTGCAAAGAGGGCGAGGGTTCAGGGATTAAGTTCCTTTTCGTTTATAGAAGTTTTTTTCTCTTTTCAAGTCTCTTTTTTTTTGGCCAAAACTAGACACATTCATCAGTTTCGTGGGTTAGTAGGCTCTACCGCTGGCTCGGATGCGAATGCCGCTGCTAAGAACTCCTTCGACCTTGGGCTTGAGGCTGGCTTAAGTTCAAGGCCATTGCCGCAGGCAGGGAAGTATATACGAATAGTTAAAAGGGGAAATCAAATAGTAACTTACATACGCGTTTCGCATTTGCTTTCTGTGTGCGCACGGGGGTGCCCTTTAAGCCAAGCCAACTGGAAACTGGAAGATTAGCTGATGCTCACACACACACACCTCACACACACACTCACATATCACACACACACACATTTCATACTAAGGCACAGCTTAGAAGGCGGAAGCGATGCTTCGATAGCAAGTAATTTCCATTAACAGGTGAATTCCTTGGATTGGGGTTAGTAAAGCATGAAAAATATTTTATTTTCTAACTTATCCAAGTTTAAACTAAGAAAAAAACTGAGAATTGCTCTTGAAAATTTAGTTTTCAAGGCCGTATGCATATCCCAAAGGTAAATTTATAATTGCTATATGAAAAATATTGCAACATCCTACCCGGGTGCTATTTATTACCATTTTTGTGACATAAATACAGGTCATCAAAAATCTCTTGAGAATTTATTTATATTTAAATATAGATTCCACTTTAAAATGTTTTAGAAAATACAATTTGTTTAGGTCATGTCGCTATTATGGAAATATTTAAATATAGAAGAGCATGTCAAGTATTTCAAGAAAACTCACAATCAGATATTTCAGTAAAATAAAGAAGAAATTCATATTTTACACTAAATACAGAGAGATAACTGCCAAGGGTTAAGCCAAAGATAAGAGGCCCTTGTTAATAATCCAAACAATTTCGATTTCGTTTCAAAAATTATCTACAGCTTGTCATCTTATTTTTAGCTTGGCATACTTTTGGGCTGGTTCTTATTTAAAAATGGCATTTAAGACCTTGAACAATCACATGCCCGGATAGCTCAGTCGGTAGAGCATTGGACTTTTAATCCAAGGGTCCAGGGTTCAAGTCCCTGTTCGGGCGGACTATTATTTTTCTTTTTTTTTCTATTATGTAATATTTCTAATCTGATTTAATTAAGCTTTTACATAAATACTTCATGTCTCTTCAGTGCCTAATAAACTCGTTAAAATGGTACCCCACCCGCAAATTAAATTCAATTCAGAGCTTTCTCCACCTCTCAATTATGGTTACACCTGCACCTGTACTATTAGAAACTGTTGCCATTCATGAATATTGAAGCCTCAATTAAACTAACCCGCAATTACCCCACTCAGCACCAGTCAGCCACCCTCCCTGCCTCCCTCCCCCTTTGGCTGTTTGTAAAATTGATGGAAACATTTCAATTGAATGCCCTGCAAAATGGCTGAAATGCAAATGTCAGGTTAATGGAGCACACAGGTAACTGAGAGCCAGGCCAGGCTCAAGCGACTACAAAGGAATCAAAGTAATCAAGAGAGAGAGAGAGAGACAGAGATAGACAGATGGAAATGGAGATGGAGATGGAGGAGAGAGAAAGAATGAGACGGAAGACGGTGGAGCATGTTTGTGGATGATTGAAATGGGCGCTAGGCAAAAATGTCGAACAGTGTACAGTCGAAGGAGTGAACACGGCAAGTAAATTATTATTATTATTATATAATTTTTTATATTATAGAACATTGTTCATTATTTAAATTATATTTGTATAAAAGTATATATATTAAAGTTTTTCTTTCACTAAGTACTTGTCCTACTTTGTAAGTTAATCCTTTAATCAGGTTAGTTTTCTAAGAGGAACATAATAATTCTATGTATTTATTTTTTTAAGTATTCCAGAAAGAAAGCTTAACTAAATATAGAATTTTCTTTAAGGATCTAATTTTATTAATTTTCTTTCAAAAGCATATTTATTTATTAATAAATTGTAATGATCGTAAAAAAGCGGCTTTAGTGTTTAAATAATTTAAATAAAATATTAGCCAGAGACTCATATTCCTAAGATAGTTCTAGTAAAAGCATATTTTTATTTGTTCTTTAATTATCACAAAATAATACAATTTTCCTAGTTCACTCCTTCGATGTTCTACTGTGTGTTTGCTTTAGCTTTTGTTGTTGCTGCTGCTGTGTTTGCTGTTTTTTTCTTTCTTTGCTATTGTTGCTGTGCTTGCTCTTGCTCTTGTTGTTGTTGTTGTTTTTTTGGCAAGGCGAACGCTTTGCAAACGAATTTACCTTCGCCCACGTCATAGCCGGGCCGGTTGGGTGAGAAAAAGAGATGCGTCCTGTAGTGGATCTCCTCCGGCTGCTGGACGAGACCCATGTCCCGCGAGCGCTTCGTCCTGTTTGCCTTCGATTGCAGCTTACCGCCGCCGCCGCCCGACTTGCTCGCCCCCTCGCGGAAGTTCTTGCGGAACATCAAATTCATGGTGAGTTTTGGGGGTGGTGCGACTTGACGACGACTCTGGTGAGGTGGTGGTGGTGGTGGTGTTGGTGAACTTGTGGTGATGGTGGTGAGGTGGTTGTTGTTTTCGCTGTTTTTGTTGTTGTTGTGGTGGATTCTCCTAATTGTTTGTGTGTGCGAGTGTGCGTTGTTGTTGTTGTGTGTATTTGATTGCCTGGCTTCTAGCTATCTGATTTGTTGTTGTTGTTGGGTCACCGGGCGCTTGTATTTGAATAAGTTTCCGCTTTTTTGTTGTTTTGTGTAGTTGTTGTTTTTTTTTTGGTTGGTTATGTTGTTGTTGGCCGCTTTTTGTTTGCTCTCCGTTATTCGTTATTCGCGGTGTATTAAATTTAATTTCTGTTTTAAAGGACACGCAATTTATTTGCATTTACCGAGGTCACACCGCCGGAATAAAGATAATGGTAATTATTAATTTTGGCTTCTCTTTAGGGGTTTTTTTTTTGTTTGTGTTTGTTTGGTTTTTATTTTTGGGCAAAGAAGAAAATAATTACCGAAATTTCTTATTTGCTGCGGTATACTTTTATTGTTTATGTTTATTTTTGTCATTTAAAATGTTTAAAAATTGTCACAATCAAAAATAATATTAATAATCTGTTTATTTCACAAACTTTTTTAAATTTGAAATCTAGACAAATATATTTTGGCTTTACCTTAACATTTGTTTTGTTTTAAAGAAAAATAATTCTCTATTCATTTATTATTCACGTTAATATTCATATTAACATTAATAAAATACTTTAATAAAATGAGCTATAATGCAAATTCGAATTGGAATAATTCAAGGAACTTAATAACAAATATTTATAATTTCACAAATATTTAAATTTAATTTAAATTAAACTTGAACTTAGCTGAGAAGTAAAAAGTTAAAAATAAATCCCATAAATTTCCTTAGTCCAAAAAAGTTAAAAATAAATTCAATAAAACTTCCTTAGCCTCCCAAATGGGAATTAAATCAAGAAATTTAGATTAAAATCTCTAGCTTCGTTTTATTTACAATAAACTATCATATTAAGTTCGACTTTTGGCTACCCTGCTCCATCGCTGGCTCTTCCGTCTGACTTAAACACGCAAACTTTACCCTAAGACCGCTTAGTTCGTTGACTTGGACTTTTGGCCAAATAAAAATGGCAGCAAGCGCTTTTTGGCCAAGTGCGCGTGCACAAGTACAGGCGAGTGTGTGCGAGTGTGTGTGTGTGTAAGTGGGCGCGAGTGTGGCAACGGCAAGCGGAAATTGCCAGTTTCCGCCTCAAAATTACTTAGCTCAAACGAACTGAACTTGGCCTAACTCACTCGCAGGATACGCCAACGCGAGCTCAAGTTACTCTCTAGAAAATGTTAGAAGCAAATAATAATAGGAAAAAACAAGCCGAATTTTATATACACTAGCAGAAACCACGTTAATTAACAAAAAAGAAGTTGGTCAGGTATTTTTAAAAAAATATTATATGTATTGCATTAACATATAATATTTTTTTAAAAATAAACATTTAATTTATATAAACCTTTTGTTTATACATCTATACCAAGGAAAATGTTACAAAAAAAAAATCGAAGACCTTTGCAGATACCAAACAAATTAAGCATATTTTAATTAACTTTATATTTCAAGTTAGAGCTGAAAAATATCGATTTTAATAGATTTTTGCACATAAAAATATGGAAAACTTGAATTACTTGTTAAGTTCTGTTGCAAGTCACATAAAATAATAGTTATACAGACGTAGAATTTAGAAAATCGGCATAACTAAATAATTAAAAATATACATTCTACACAAAAGCATAGTACCCCCCGAAAGAGTATTAAAAAAGGGAAAAAGGCAGCAAAATAAAATTCCAAATGCTCGGCAAAATTACTGCCGAGTGTGTTTGTGCGAGTTTAATTAGTTCAAGACACGGCGCAATTAGTTTTATGGTCGCTTATTGATTGCCTCGCTGCGATAAATTTAGACAGCTGTTTGCCCTAGCAGCGAAGGGGGCGTGGCCGGAGGAAGAAAAGGCGGACACAGGCATTGAAAAGTGCTTAGCTAACACAGAGTGTAGGGGCCATTTATAAACAGCCTGCTGCTGCTGCTGCTGGCTCTAATGAAGCATAAAAAAAGGGAAAACTCAATTGAAAATTTCCTAAAGTCAGCAATGTAAATCGAATTTGGAAATTAGCTGGAATATCGGCTAACTTTATGCCAGATTACACTCGTAATATTAATGGTAATTATCCTGAAAACTCCAACAGCTGGGCAATAATGCCGAGAAATTATTAGGTCATCATTTTAAAGCAGAAAATCAGAAATAAGAGAAATTTTTACTAGCCAAGAATTTGTGGAAAATGTATAACAGATTGCCAAAATGTGCCAATTTTGTAAACTTTTTTACACCTAATAATAATAGTAAAATAAAAATTCCACAACTGAAAACAAAGCGTAATTAAGTGACATTTTTGGCCAAGTAATTGGAATGTGTATTATATTTTTAATAGCCAGCAATATTTTGGGAAATTACCTAAGAACAAATGAATTTATTTCTAGAAAATTATTTCCTGAAGCTCACCAGTTAATAACTTGAAAACGGAAAGAAAAACTGATCAAATTCGCCCAAAAAGACATTTTTCATTAACCAAATTTATTCGGAATAATATTGGGGTAATGAAATGCGGGACAGCTGGCAATAATTCACAAAATGATTAACCCATAAAGTGCAAATTTAAGTGGTCTTAGTTGAAATGATTTCCCCAGCCTATCATCAGATTGCTCATACGCCCCGTGGCGCCTCAGAGATGGCTAAGCGGCCCGAGTGCATTACTTAAGCATAATTCCTTTCGTCACCCACTTGGGCACTCGATATGATATACCCCCTCTCCTCCCCGCACCCATGTCAATCAACCGCGTCAATCACGCAGGCCATCAAGCAAAGCGAGAATCAAACGAACAAAGTCGTAAACATTTTTACAACACTTTCAAGTGGCCAGACCCAACTATAATTAATTCCTTTTACGAGCCCAGTTACAGCCATAATGTCCATCATTAAATGCAGGATCGCACACACACTCATCGCCTCCACACACACACCCCCCTTCCACCCTCAAAAGCCAGCAATCAAAAGAGCTAACAACAAAAGGAAGAGGACAGAAGCAATCAAGAGGCCAAGACAAGTGTGAGAGATAATAACGCAAACGGACTGAAGAAAAATTAAAATTTCGTTTCGTTTTCTGGCCAAAAATAAACAAGCTAATGAAATAAAACTTTGGCCGTTCGTTCGGTGCTTTGCCAAAATAAAAACCAACCAAAAAAGAAGAAGCAGAAGAGCCGCAAAAATTACGAGTATAAAATTAGATTTTGGGAAAATATATATATATGAGTTTAGCGAAAGCAAAGGGGGGAAAAAGAGGCGCGTGCTGGTCGCTCGTTTCTTTGTTTTTGTACTAGGTCATGGGGTATACGGCCCTTGACCTTGGCTACATTTCTACATTTCACTACAAAAGGCATATAGATATGTTGTGTGTGTGTTCTCATGTGTTTAACTGAATGATTATTTGGGTGCTATGCATGGGGGGGGGGCTTGAGTGTGTGTGGCTAATACATACATATAGATACATGAGCCCGGTTCGCAGATAAACAAGCTAAATGCTGAAAGAGTAAATTAATTGGTTGGTTTTCTTCCTGTTTTATTATTTGCTTGTATTTTCTTGGTTTTTTGCAAGCATTTCAGAAGCTAAAATAAAAAGCCGCAAAACAATTGGCATGGAAAAAGTCAGCTGGAACTCGTTTTAATTGGAATTTTCAAGCTTGATCTAATTTTTCTGGCGAAATAACATGACATTTCAAGTGTTTTTTCGTTTGCTGTAGAATAAATTTTACATTTTTTATATAAAAGATGTATTAAATTTTCTTAATCGTTTACTCATACTGAATACAACGCATTTATTTGCTGTTTGCTGGTTTCTTTAAATTCTCTTCACTTATTCCATATACGATTCCGATTTATTCACTTTATAATTTGTTTATAGGCAAGCTATTTTCCATTTATAATAGACTTTAGCCACTGGTTTTATTCAGATATTGCACTTAAGAACATATAACTGTCGCGTTGTCATTAATATTATTTTGCATTTTGAATTTGGCCCACATTCACGACTCTTGGCCGACTGAGCGACCAGTTTGTACTGGTTTCAGGTGGTGGCCAGAAGCACACAGGACACACTGCGGCAGCACCTTTGTCGCTTTAGCGAATTTCTGTTTGCACTTGGGGGCGTATGCGTAATATTGTGACTCGGCCTGCTAATTAGTTTAATTTCACGTTGCTGCTCCTACAGAGGCACGACATTTAAACGAACATTATAATAGATTCATGCGTGCTATGCGTCATCCGGCGGCAATCAATAGAGCCTTATCGAAGTGAGGGCCATTAATATTTCTTCTGTTTTTTTTCCCAATATTCACACGCTCTTTTGGCTTAGCTACCAATCGAATTATGAAAAACGGAAAACGTTTGGCCTGCGACGCGGCAAGAATTCAACTGGCACTTGGCGAGCTTTTCCGCTTTTCCGCCGACGCGACGACGACTGCTGACAGATCTCTCAGCCATTCGCTGGCGAGCATTTTTCATTAACTTTGTGACTTGAACTTATGAAATTTTACAACAAAAGCCATCGGCAGCAGCGCCGTGAAAAGCTTCGTTGGTTCTTCGTCTTTTCTTGTCACTTGTTGCGTATACGCCGTGTGGAGCGGACGCGGCTCTTGCTTTTTCACCTTTTTTTTTTTGGTTGATTAATCAAATATTTATTGCATTTTATGTGTGGGAAATTGCCTGGCTGGCCAATGGTTGGCTGAAACCACCTCACGACCCGAACAATTAATGGCAAGTGAAAATGAAATCGAAAATGTCCCGAAAGCGGCAGGACGGAAAAAAAAATGTAACAAAAACATGAAACAACACACAAATAAAAACCGACAGACAGAGTGGTTCAGTTTTATGGATTTCCCAGCAAAAAACGAGGCGTAAATTAAGGTTATTTTGGGCTGTTTCAGCAAGGAAAAATATTTTTCTTTTTAAGAGAATATAAGTTTTGTTTTATTAAGTCCACATAAAGGGAAAGACATTCTTGGTAATATAATTTACAAGATTATATATTATGAGGATTATGCTTGATGATTAGTTTTAAAATGATCTTTCAAGCTTTAATCTTGAAAAACTGAAGATGTCTTGTATTTCTTTATTATTCTTGAATAAAGAGTTTCATGTAATTTATATAACTTAGAATTATCCCATGAATTTACTAATAATATTATTGAAAATACCCATTTAAAGGGTAGCTAAACGTCGCTTATTCCTTCTGCCTTCTCTTTTTCTACCTTTCATAGGTTCGGCTCACAGTTTCGTCCTTTATTTTGTTGGTACGCTGCGTGCTCAGCTCTCTGCTCGACTTTTTTATTGATTATGTGTTGTTTCTGTTCTTGGAATTCCCTTCACTGTCAGGGGCCTTCCCTTAGACCCGTCATGTTTCTCTCTGGGAAAAGTTTGACTTTGGCATCCGGAAGTCATTCGCTTAGTTTTTTTCTCTGGCTGTTCGCTCTGCGGTTTCCTGCGACTAATTGGTGGCTCATAAAAACTGTTGTTAGCTAGTGATTGCCAGGCATATACCTTTTTCTCTAAATTTATACTCTACCAGCTTAAATATTCTTTAAAGTGTAGGTCTTAAATCTCAAGATAACAATGCACATTATCCAAAATGCCTTGATTTATTCTGCCATAATTTAATTGCACAACTTAATCACCCTTTTCTTGGGGATTTATTTGCCTTATTTATTGCAATCAATTTCTCAAAGGATATTCCGTAGTCCTATGGCACTGAACATTATAATCATTAAATATTTCAAACTCATTATATTTCAGGCTCTAAAAGGCCACAAATGAATTATTTGGAATGGAATTTCTTCTTCTGCAGTCTCTGCTGCAAATCCCCGGCTCAGGTGCAACCACATTTGAAAGGCTTTCATTTTTGTGGCTTTAACTGGCAGGATCTCCGGGGGGAGCAAATGTGATTTACATGTGTCTAAGCCCTTTACCCTGCCAGCAGCAGGGCTTAGCTATGCGGGGAGATGACCCTGCCACAGGGCCCCAAATACGAGTATCTGCTGTCCCTTGGATTTCCCGCCTGGGTTGCATGCAAAACTGCTGCATTTTGGACTGCGGCAAACAAACACGCAACATGCCACTAAGTGCTGGGCAAAAACAAAGTTAATCAGCCAAAGAAATGCACAGTGAAACCGCAAGCCTGCAGAGAGGAAAAAGCTTAGGAAATGTGACTTAAAACCTAGAGTTTTATATTATTAAATATACTCTTCTATCTTGCTGTAATTCATTGATTAAGATTTAATATAATTTAAGCTTTGTGGTAATTATATTACCAAGAACTTCAGCAGAGAAAGCTGTAACTTTTATTGGAAAAATCACCCTCATTAATATTCTATTTTGCCAGTGTGGGATTACTTTTAATGATCCACTTTTGTTGGGCTTTTGTCTCCGGCTTGATTGCTTTCTAGATTATGCCCCATGGATTTGATTTAGTACTTTATCGAGAAGGACGACGTACCACCACCGATGGTGGCCATAAACAATTTGGCCAAGTGGCGTGGGCTTTGGCTTAACCCTTGGTGTGATCCCCAATGAAAATTCCTTGCTTCATAAATTTAAATGAATTCCGCTTTCATGGCCCTCTCGAGTGGTGGTGCTGCTGCTGCTCCTCCAGGGACTCTGTAGTGTCGCCATTTTCCCCGGCATTGCGAGAATCTTTAGTTGGCTTTTAAGTTGGCCCGTTATGAGCTGCTTAACGTGTGCATAAATTTTACTCGTGGCATCTCCATATTTACCATCCTAACTTTTAGTTTTATTTTCCGTGCGTTTAAGCAGGTCGTAACTTCCACCGCACTGCTTTGCCGCCTTATTCCCTGGGAAGTTGGTGCTTGGCACGTGATTGTGTCTGACTATTTGGCCAACCATCCTTCCGGTTTAATTCACTTTTTATCGAGTTAAGCCCGGTTAAACTCTGGGGAATGTCATCTTGATTGTTGGCCCTGGGAGTTGTCTGCCTAATTCGGATCTCATTTAACAACAGAACGCAGAACGTAGTATCTAATTTATGGCATTCATTTAGACAATGTCTAGTTTTGCTTATTAAATTTGCCAGCGATGACAGTCACAACATGACTCTGTCAGCTGAGAGAGGGTTGCGTTTACAGGGTAGCATAGGGTAAGTTAGTTTTAAATAGGTTCTGAAGGTATTACAGGATTATAAACTAAATTATTATAGATGGCAGCTTAAATATATATTTAATTAACACACTTTAAAGCTGAAATACAAAGCTCTATAAGGCATAAAATATACATCAGTAGTCCCTACACCAAAATGTGATACCAATTAATAATTTTACTAATTTTCAAAATAAGAAAACTCATATAAATCTTCAATTTAAACAATTCCCTTTGTCTAGCAGTATTTTTTGCATTTTATTATAACGTTATGCATTTAAAAAATCTATTTTTAGCAACCAGCCAGGTCGTGAAGGGGTCTTAAAGCCTCGAATACTTCCCCATTTCATTTCCCATGACTAAACACACTCACGTGATAATTTCTTAAGCTCCTCTTCTCTTCGACCAACCACCCATCAGGTGTCCCAGCTGTCAATACGCAGAAAAAGATACCTCAACAAAAAATAGACTTTAACTTCTATTTGTGATTTTGATAAGAGCCCGTCAAAGATACACGATTGATGGTCGGGGAAACTACGCTTTATTGGGCCTGGCAGCTATCAGCTATCAGTCAGTCAGCGAATACCAATCAAATCCCAGGGATCCCAGGGGTATCCCCAGTGTCAGTCAGCCAACTCTATTGCCCAGTTATCCTCGATATTTATATAGATGTGGAATTTAAAATTCCATTATCGCGCGTTGCCGCAAATTGCAAGTAAATCTGTGTCAGCATTTTGCCTCTGCCTGCATCAGTTTCAATTCTGGCAGATGTTTTCGTCACTTTATGGGCCAAAACACGATAGCGCGGGAAGAGGGAGAGAGGAGAGGGGAGGAGGGGGGAGGAAAATGCTCCGCACAAAGGCAGAACATAAATAACAACGTCATACCATTTCCGAGCACATAAAATTGAAAAATGCTGTGCAAATTACGTGTAAATACCAAACAGAAGCCCAAAAACCAGCAGCGAATTCGCAGCGAAAATGCGCGTAAATGTTGTGGCCGGAAACTGTTTATGCCTCTGTGTGTGTGGGTTTCCCCTCTCTCTCTCTCCCCCTCTCTCTCTGTTTGTTTGTGTGTGTGTGTTTTGGCCATGTTTGAGCGGTCCAAAAGAAGAAGCAGAAGTTGGAGATGGAGAAACTGCATTGGGGTTTATGGCGACAGTTGCTGATTATACTCGCATTCGGACGTGCAACAAACTTTTATGGTAAACAACAGTTTCCCCAAGTTTTTTATTTATTTAAGGCCATAAAAAAGTCAACTGAACAGACTGTCAGCTTAAATAAATGTTGATTTTTTAGTGTAGATATAAATATATACAAAATATAGTTTAGAATAAGAAGGAAAGGTGAATTAGTTTAACTTTCGTGTAACATTTTATCCTTTTTATTCATAGTTAAATATTTAAATTGAAGTGGTTTTTAATAAAGAATTTATTTAATGGCATAAACAACAACCATTTAAATACCATTTATCAACTCTTGCGGCCATTCTCATTATTTATTTATTAATCAAATAGCCATTGGCTGATTATTAATTATGGTCACTGCCTAATTAAATTATCTCAATTTTTATGCTAATATTTTGCAGGAAGTTTGATGTACTTGTCATCAAAGTTAAAATTATTTGAAGACATCACAAAACCTATTATTTTTAGTTTTAGTACATTAATATTACGACCTTTAAGACTATGATTTTGTATCCTGGGGTGAGTTTAATTTTATTTTATTTACTGTTCTTATTAAAATTAAAATTCTAAACAAAAATTCACATTATTACAGTAACTTTCTTGTGATTTTCACTCAAATTTCTCTGAATTCCAATCGGTATTTATTAAATACGTCTAACACCTAAATACATTTATTTTAAAGTAAACATCGATGCCAAGTAACCATTTTTCCAACTCACTGACTCACTACAAAATTGGCTTAGTTAAATGGAAATTCTCTGGCAATTTTCCCCACAATTTGGACAGGATATTTGATATTTGCATAAGATCCAACCACAATATAGTGCCTCCTCTATGCAATTACCACGCACACACACACCCACACACACACATTCACAAACAGGACCACCCGCAGTGGCATAAAAACTTGTTAGCCATTGGCAAGAACCGAAATGCTGATGTATAAATAATTCCTTGCCATTATGGCTATGCTGACACAAGTGGCCATAACCTCACATAACAAACAGGCAGCATATATAGCTCTATAGCTATAGCTGGATCTCCCCCCGATGCTCCGATTCTGCGATTCTCCGGCCGGAAGGCAAATGGCCAAGAGCACGCACAAAATGCGAAGGACGAGGAGAACATATTCACAAATTATACGAGATTGGTTTGCACTTAGAGGCATAAGGCAAACACCATTCGACCCCACACAACTCTAAGCCAAATATTGGTGTACTCACAAGGAGAGAAAAAAAAGCACCCAGTTCCTCCTGACCAAGTGCAAATATTTAAAGAACCTTCTGCTGAGTCTCGAAAATATAAGACAGCCAAGAAGATATTCAGGGGAAAAGGAAGGGACTTGCAATGGCTTTGAGGACAACAAATATATTTTTAAAACCTGTTTATTCTTACTCCATGGAGTCTAGGGGTTCTGTAGGAATTTATACTTGAGTTGAAAGCACTTAGTCATTATTTACACTGATTTTAATAAATATTAAGGAAGATTCCTTGGCTAAAAATATATTTAGGAAGTTTTATGAGATTTAAATATTCAAGACTTCATCAGTTACTTTCAGTTTAATTCTAGAAAATACTAGCAACTCCTTTCTCTGAGTGCACACCTTGAAATAAATGTACATTTCTACCACTCACTCATGTAGTCGCAGTGGAGTGGCTCCGGTGGGCACTCATTGAGCTTCTTGAGCCAGTGCATCAGCGTGGATAGCTTGGTCCTCTTCGTATTGGTCCTTTCGCAGTCCAGGACCGTGGGCTCGAAGTCCATGCTCAGCTTGCCTTGGCCCATCTCCCAGGCCTTTTGCATTGCATTGTGACACATTCTGTTGCCGTTCCCACCGGGTTTCGCCAGTAAACTGATCGAGAAATGCCTCTCGCGCGGTGACTTGACTGCCACCTGTATGCCTTTTAGCCGTTCGGCCATAAATTAGCCTTAAAATAGCATTTTGTCTTAAGCCTTTTTCGGTCATGATCACTGATAATGACTAGACCACGACCACGACCACCTCTCACCTGTCAGACACCTATCAAGTCCATCAGTCTGACAGTCAGTCAAGCCAGCTGCGTTCCATTCTGTCCGCTTTTTATTGTCGAGCGACTAAAACTAATTTTTACTGTCATTATTCATGCGGAGCGCTGAAATCAAGACTCTCCCAGTCAAGGGGAGTTCATGGAAATTTATGATGCTGCCGTTGACACATCTTTTGGCAACGAAAAATTACAGCCCCGCCCCGCCCCTGCCGCCACATACAAACAATGAAAAATCCAATAAAAAAATTGAGAAATTTATTATGGAAAAATGGGTAAGGCAAAAGCGAGGACGATAGAGGTTTTCCGGGTGATATACATAAGTCACTAGCTGCTTTTAGACAATCATAAATCAAAATCCATCAATCTGTTGAGGCATATGGGGTTTTAAAAAGAGAATATTGCTATAAAAAGATACAGTTTAAAAGGAAAACTAATTTAATTTTTAATTTAATACCAGCAAGTAGTAAATGTCTTAAGTTTTAAATTTGTTAGCATAATAAATCCAAATCAATCAAAAAATAACAAAAGTCTTCAAATTGACAGCATAATAAAACCAAATCAATCATTTTGTTTAGGAATATTTATATTACGTTTAATAAATAAACTGTTTAAGAGTCTTTCGTTTATTCTTTACCCACGAAAAATGTTTAATAAACAAAATATAATTTCTACCTCTTCAACATAACCGAGATTAATAAGAACTTTCTCAATTGAATATCCTGCATTCTCTGCGCTTTCTCCATCATTTTATCGCCCACATTCTCTTCTTTGAGTTTGAGTTGGCGTCATAAATTGGAAATTTTTATGGAAAAATATGTGTGCTGCCAATGTCCTTGACAGGCCTAAGGCCTGACCTCACACTCCCCCGCCGCCGCCGCCCTTCTGTTAGGTACACTCGAGTTGGTCAACTACTGCTGCTAATTATGGCCATTATTTATGCGCTTGTTTTTGAAATTTGTCAATTTCCCTAATAATTTGCGACTCGTTGGTTGCTTTTTTTTTTCCTCCAATTTACTACACAAAAATAGGAAACCACTAAAGCCACAAAAAGCAATTACCGAAAGAGGGGCAGAGAGCGGGGCAAACTACGGCGTTGGATGTGATATATATGGGATGTGGTTTCTGATTATTCTGTCAGGGTTTTAAGCAAGCCCAGAGATGTGTCCTTCATCGATTTGTTTAGCTATTAAAATGAATATGAATCTGCTTTTGGGGACTGCGGGAAGTATTTATTTGTTCGAGATTGGCTGGCAACAGAAAAAAAAACCCATTAATCTTGCCTAACGACTGCAGCAAATCAATTATTCCCAAAAGAACAGACTAAACTCGATGGCTGTCTGTCTGTCTGTCCCTTGTCCCCGGGAACTAATTCCGGGTGTCCTTTGTCCTTGGTCTCTGGCTCTGGCTCCGGCTCCGGCTCATTAGAATGGCTTATCACCCAGCAAAGTGATGAATGCCGAAACTTTGGCGCGAAACCCACACAGAGTCCGGGAAATGGTGGAGAAAATCGGTATGCTCTTAAGAGCCCCTATTCCCCATTCCCCGCCGTTTTGTTGTCAGCGATTTTTCATCCTAACAGCTTCGCATTCATCTCTAATATCCTGCCTGCCTGCTCTATATATATGTATATATGTACTTTTAAGCCCGTATCCTCGTATCCTCGCATCCTCGCATCCTTGAGTGTTGGGGCTGCAACATGAAAACTCAATTTGGTTTCGGCTCTCGGCCTGCCTTGCAACGTCTTCCTTATTGCATTTGCATGCCGCACAACAAGGCAAAAAGCATAAATAATTAAATAAATTAGAAGACTTTCCTGGCTTTTGCCGGCAAGCTAAGAACTTTGCCAGCTTATGTATTTTGCCTGACATCATTTCAGGCGCGATTTTAAGTCATTTCCCGGAACGGAACGGAACGGGCTTCAAGTTTTCAAGTTTTTGGGTTAATCGCTGGGAAGGAAACTCTGGTAAAGTGAATAAGAAAATAAATTTGAATATGAAACTACTTGCAGTTGTTTCATGTTTTATTTAAAATAGGTATTTCCCCACTGTTTTCTATAAGGAAAAGAGAACAATTAAAGCATTTAAGAAGGTTTTAAAGGGCAAGGCTTTAGGAATATCATTTTAAAGCAATCCTGCTTCTATGGTTAGATATTTGTTCATTTATCCATCTGCGAGTATCTCCAATATTACAGTAGAGACCTACATATTATGCATCCCAAAGTCCGACTTCTATTTACGTGACTTTGAATTGAAAATGAAATGGGGGTAGGCGGCCAAAGATGGCGGATTGCTAGCAAGAAGGTAGAAGGACGAAGGACTATTTCTTGGCACTCATTTCATTTGCCCGGGAATGGCGGCTGTCTTCATCATTCGGCCGCCAAGCAGGAGCAAGAGAAGAGCAGGTGGCACCCCTATGGCGATGGCGATTGTGGGCGTGACCAGCCCATAAATTCCACGTGAGCGTATGTTGCAGTGGGTTCTTGGGCGGAATGGAATGGCAGCTCCGGCATCGTAAATGCAGGATTCTGAAAAGGGTTTTATGGAGTCCTTTAGCTCAAGCCTTAGCGGAATGCCGCGCCATATGCATTAAAGATTTTTATTGTTAGATTCCCGCTGAATTATATGTACCCCAAACACATCAAGGATATATGCGTTCCTGTATGAAAGCAAGAGATCCAGCATATTTCTTTATGGGATTTTTTGGTTTTTGCATAAATCAGAGCGTGAAGAAAGGGAGCAGCAGCAAAGTGGGTTGGATGGTGGGTTACATAAAGATGGGGGGGTTAAGCTACTTAAGCGCTTAATAGAGCATGAAATCGAAGAGAGGCTCCAAGAGAAGCAACCTCAAGTTCCAAAACGGAGAATAAAGTGAAAATGGGTAAATATTTATGGTTTAATTTGCAAACCAGTTTATTTATGGGATGGTGGTGGGGGGTATATAAGGACAGGGAAACTATTTTTATACAAGGGAAGAGATTTATTTGCTTAACAATAACTTTCTCCTCCGTTCAAGAAACTTAAATTGGCTGAAACTAAAAGACATTCTTTATTTTACAAAGCTGACATTAAACGCAGTATATATTTAGTGCATTTCAGTACTAAAATAAGCTTTCTGTTTAATGTTAAGGTATTTTCTGTAAAAGAATATACGGGCACACTAAGCCAAGCGAAGCCTATCAAGAATGATGCAAAAAGAAGCAAAATGTAACAAAAATTCGTCCTTTTTCTTGTAATTTTAAAGTATTTCTTAAGAAAACCTGTCCATTTTCTTGTAATTTAAATGTATTTCCTACATAAACTCCTTATGTTTCTTATAATTTCTATACAGGTTTTAAGATAATAGTATGTATGTGTTTCCTATTGAATATAATAACAATCTGAATAAAATGCAGCTTAAAATTATGTTTACTTCATGATTTAGCTGCAAAAATGGATAAAATCTCTTTTGAATTTGATGATTTTACGATTGTAAATTTCTTAAGAAAACGGAGGATTTGTTTCTGGTAAATTCCCGCCACTCTCATCACTCACAATTAACCAGGCTTCAGTTGCAGCATTTTGCGGCTGTCGGCGCCGCACAATATCACAAATAAAGTAAGGCAAAGTCCGACGACAACGAAAAACCACCGACGGCATTGCAACTTAATTTAAAATTTATGGTCCCATCGCCAGCAAGAAAGGCAGAGCAGAGGCAAGCTCAGAGCGGAACAGAGCAGCCCCCGACCGACCACATGCAACATACTACATACTACATGCATAAATATAACAAAAACGTCTAGCGAGCTGCAGCAAGCTGAAAAATGTTGTAAGCACACTTGCTCGTAATTATAATTATGCTCCTCGAAGTGACCCACAAAGCTGGCGATGACTTAAGATGGATCCGTGTCGGTAATCTGACCCACTCTGTGTGCGCTCCAGATTTGATAGGGCTGCTGCCCGCCTGTCAGCCACTCTCTGGGCAAATATTAATTAACCAGCCGGCTAGAAAAAGTCAATACGAGTGTCCTTCTGCCCCGCAAAGTAGGCAACACTCGTGCCGGCCAACGCTGCGTATGATTTATGCAGCGCTTCCAGAAGCAGAAGCTGTTGCATATGCATGAGCAGCGGAATAAAAAATTGCATCCAGCGGTGAGAACGAAATAGCGCCGCATAACAATGCGAAATTGTGAAAAAGCAAAACGAACAGTAAATTGAAATGCCAACTAGAGGTAAGGAAATCGAGAGTGGCCAGGACCAACAGCAGCGGACGGCGAATGCTCTCTCGAGGATTTGCAATATGCGAAAATTGCCTCAAAAAGGCTAACCAGGCTAACCCACTCTCATCCCAGGGTATACACCCGAGCAACAGTCATTGGAAGCCTGCCAAACGAAGTTGGTGAAGGGCTGCAAAATTGGCAGAAAAAGGGGGTGGATGTACATACCTGAACAATGACAACGCTGATAAGTAGCTGGCGACATGGCAGACGAGTTCATTTATCAAAATTTATGACTCTGCAACAACAGTTGCCATTTCGGCGGCCACTGCAGGTGCTTTGCTCGCTTTTCTCTCGCTTTTCCCTCGCTTTTCTCTCGCTTTGCCAACTAAATTGATAACTTTTTCCCTCACATTTTATTGGCCGCTTCCCTCGAAAGCCTTGGACTTTTCCCGCTGAGGTCAGAAATTGAATAGAGTCGGAGCTGCCAGAGATCGGATTGTCACCGACAGGCAAAAGGCCCAAAAAAAATCCAGCCAAGGGCTAAGGTCAAGCTCATTACAGCTGACTCAAGAGAAGAGAGATATATACAAGCATATATATAGTATAGTTACAGATGGGCAGCCAAAGGCTGCTGTCAGTCGTAGTTGATTGCAAGTCGGATTTAATCTCAATGGGGGATAAATTTCCTCGAGTGGCTGCGAGCCAACTGCAAGGGGGGACTTAGGGTTCAGATGGAATAAGTGCTACCATAAGCCCTTAAATCCATCAAATGTAAACTGGGAAATAGCAAAAGGGCTTATAGTTTCTTTCACAAACAAAAATAGAATAGTTTACTGAAGTCTTTAGCCTCTATTTTATACACAAAAGTCTTTGAATTTAAACACAAATATTTACAAATCAATTAGGATGAAAGTAAACTTAAGATTTGAAGCTAATATAGGTTAAATATCAATTAAGGAGTTTTAGATATTACTTTTGATATTATATTAAAATGAATCCCATAAAAAATAGGTTACCAAAGTGTTTTTTCAGGAGTTTTGCACAACATTTATGCTTTAATAATTAAAATGGTTTAAAGAGAACAAGGTATAAGACAAATTTAAGATTATTTATTTATTTAATCTAAAAAACTAAAGAAAAGCCCTGGGTATTGAGTCTTTTATGGTATGTTAACCATTTTCTATATTTATTTGTAATTTAAAATCATGACATTCTACTTCCTTGAAGTGTGTAAAGACCTTATTACCTCATAGCTTTAAAAACACTATTAATTAACAATATTATATATTTATTTATAATAAAAAATCATGATATACCACTTCCTCAATCTCTGTAAACACTGAATTCCCTTATAACTTTAAAAATATTCTCAGTTTTTCCTCCTCTCTCAAAGCAATCTGTTTCGGATGCATTCAAAAATCGCATTCTACGATCTATAATAGAAAATCTTAAGCTGGCCGGGGGCTTGCCTTTGTATCGCGCTATTTGCAATCAGCGCTGACAAATTGCCAATCGATTTTGATGCGCCAGACATCGACGTCGGCGGCCTCTGTGTCACTGCTTCTGTCCCCTCTAACCACCCTACCGCCCCTCACACATACCCTTTCCTTTCTTTAAAATCGAAAAAATTTCTGTTTGCGTTTTGATGATTGCCGAAGACAATGAAATGACAATCAAAGTCACGTGCCGCCCCTAGCAACGCCAGCTGCAAAAAAATTGCATGCAAATTTGTGCGAACCGAGTGTAGGGAGGAAAAACTGAAGGGAAAATCGGGGCAAAATTGGAAGGAAGAGGAAGAAGCCAAGGTGAAAATAAGTATCATACAAGAATGATTCGTTTTGATTGCCAGGGACAAATGCTTCGATTGGCTTGGCCCTTGTTGCAGAAATCAAAATTCAGAAATCAGAACGAAGACCCGCCTCCCTCCCCCCTTGGGAGGAACAGGCACGCAACTGCCTGCCAACGTCGTGTCTCCACAAGCTCATTAGCCCCCATTAATGCCAAAAAAAAATGCTTACACAATGCACGTAGAGAGGAGACCTTAGCTCTTATTCTTATCCTATTCCAATTATGCTTAACCCTCCAACAGCTGCATTTAAGATTAACAAAAAAAACATTTTCACTATAAATTAACCCTATAGGAAAATGTTTGGTCTACAAAAATAGTTCTAGTAGTTGTTCAGTTACATAATTAACTCCAAAATTAAATGTATATACATTTGTAATCTATATTTTTATAAGTTTAGTAATTAATGAACTTGAAAATTCATTTTTTATTTATTTGTGAACTATATTTTAAGAAGTTTAATGTTTAATGCACTTGGAAATTAATTGTATATCCATTATAAGCTATATTTCTATAAGTTCAATATTGATTGAGCTAAAGTCCTTGCATTTATTTAATAAAATGGTTTAAAACTAGTTTATATGCTTGGAAATTACACTTTTAAAATAAACCTCTATAGGAATAGTCAAACATAAAGTCATTTCCCAAATCTCGGTCATAAAAACTTAATTTTATTTGCATTGAAAGTCAAAACTAAATAATTCATGTCAAGACTCAACACGCAACAAACAAGTTTTTAAATCACCAGAGGCTTCTGTAGGGTCCTGCAAACATTTTATACCTGTTCGAACACCTCAATAATTGATTAAACTACATGTCAGGATACAAAAAAGGTGAATATTTTAGATATACTTTCGGCTACGCCGCACATGCCCCCCTCCCCCCCCCATTGGCTGTTGGAGGGTTAAGAAGAGCAAGAGCCAATCGGATGACCCTGCACTCACCTTTGCTTCCGGGTCCGTTGGCCGTTTGTAGCGAGGACATCGGTATGGCCAGGCAGTTGCGCGGCGGTGGCGGCACGGCGAGAGCCAGATCCTGCGGCGGCTCGGAGCGCGGACACGGCGTATACGCAATCTTGCTGCCACGTCCGGGCGTCGGGCTAACGCGAGCATGTCGTCCACCGGTCACCGGTCCACCGCTGCCACCGCGTTCGCTCATCTTGGCTGGAGGTCTCGACTCTGGGGCGCCTTACTGAAGGATTAAATGCATTTTGCAGGGATTTCCTGCATCCGCAGCCTTGGGTTTTCACTGGATTTTCCCCCGCTCAAGGCATTGCGTCTTCCGGCTTTACATATGTGATGTGGTGCGTCAATATATATCCCAGGCACTTTATGCTAATGCTAATGCACGGATTGCAGTTGCTTTTAGCCTCCCTCCCACCTGGGCAGGTATCGCATTCAATTGGCTTTCTAGTGGAGGGCGGATGGGTTTTTGGGGGGTGACCGTGAGCAAGGCTAAGGATGCGGCAAGGACACGGGACACAACACGACGACAACGACGACAACGACGGCGATGACTATGGCGGCAACGAATCGAAACTTTACCAAGTCCACTAACTTTACTTTCCGTGCGTGCCAGTGTATGGCAGTAGTGCAACTGCAACACACACGAGCATCCAAGGGCCCCGTGGCGAAAAAGTGCGACCGCGCGACTTGCACTGCTCGATGTCCTGCTGGCGACTGACGACGACGACGACGGCGGAAAAGTGGCGAGCTGCCGGGGAAAAGCGACAGCTTCTCGTGCGGGCAAGCATAAAAATAACACGATGCCGAAAAGTAGAAGCAGCAGCAGCAGCAGCAGCAGCAGCAGCAGCAGTAGCAGCAGCCACAACGACAACGACAAAGGCCGAAGCGCAGCGAAATCAAAACAAACAAAATACAACGCGGCATATGGCAGACCTCGTGCTCCGCTCCCTTGCCCCCCTTGAAAGGCCACCGCCAGCTAGCTAAGTTTTTCTCTCAGTGCGAGCATCTTCTTTTGTCGTAACGCTGCTAGTTGCACTGAGCGAGCTTTTGCGCTTCCTGCTGGCGTAAAGTTTGCCACTTTTGAAGCTTTATTCATTCACAAAAATGTTGTAGGAGAGTGGCCAGATTGGTTGGAAAGAAATACCAGGGCTTACACGGCGTATGCGTGATATATAATTTATTTATTTTATTTGTTTTTTTTTTGGGTTCTTTTTTTAAATGTATTAAAAATATTAAAATCTAACAAAATGCAATTGGTCACGTGGCGTATGAGTAATATTAAATAAATTTAAGTCACTTTAATTTAACGAAAACATCTTAAAAGGTATTAAAATTTAACCGATTGCTTCTAAGGCCAATATTAAGTATATATATCAGAAAAATTTAATAATAATATAGTTTTTCTTTGCAAATACACTGAAATTTTATGAGATACTAAATAACACGACGTGTAACGGGGCGCATGATTGATATTCAGTATATGTATATTCAGTACATATCACTCATGCGCCCCGTTACACAAACTTTGTTTATACGTATTTTAATATTTACCGAACGTGGTTAAATAAAAAAACTGAATTTCTACAGATTTCAAAAAATGTTTAACTATCAAGAAAACCCTTTGAAAGCCTTAGTAAAAACCATGTAAATGTTATCATGTCCTCACTTTTCTACATTTTACATCTCTTGGTTGTGTCATAAGGATGCTAGAAAAAAGCTTTAAGCACAAGTAAGTAAATCAAATAAAAAGGATTAAAACTCAAAGCTCATTTGACCCACTTCTTAATATAGGTCACTAAAACACATATTTCCAACTAGTAAATATTTAAATTCAAGCTTAATTCGCAAACCTCTTTAGCCATTAATTTATTATAAACAAAAGAAACACACACCATTTAAATTGTATATTCGGTTTTTGTCTTTATTGAGTTTGTTTTTTGGTTTTTGCCTGTTAAGTAGAATAGAATTATTAAAATGGTTTTATATTCGTTTCGCTTTCGACTGGTTTTTGCTATCCGGATTACACAGATTCGAGTGTTAGCTAATGAAATTAGTTTTGCATTTGATATCGTGTGTTCTTCGCACTTGCAGAATCGTGGCCTCAGTTAACTCTGATTGCGGGCAGCGGCTGAGTGTGCTGCCCTAATACTTTTCACTTTTCTCCCTTTAATCATCTTCTCAAGTTTTTGGTTGGTTTGGTATAAACAGTTTTTTTAGTAATCATATTCAATCAGTTTAATTACAATTTAGAGCTTAGACGTTACAGTTCATATATAAGATTCAGTTGTTGTTGTTTCCTATGGGGTGAAATTTTGTTGTTACTTGTAGTTTCTAGTTTTTGATTAGGTGACTCGAAGAGGTGGCACATGGCACTCTCGATCTTGGTAGGTAAAGCTTTGGATATTACATATTTTTCGTTACTCGATATATATGTATATTGTTTAACATTTTTTGCTCGCTTAAAATTAGAACATTTTGGTATATCCTTGAAATCTGAATCGATGTCTCAGAGAGCGCTGTAGCTGCTTTGTATTCTGCTTTTTTTTGTAGTATTCAATTCAATCCAATTGTTGCTTGCTGTCCGCAGTTAACAACAAATTTGTGTTTGCAAAAAACCGGGTAATAGTGTTCAGTGTGGGGTGTGTGTGTGCGTGTGTGTGTGGGTATTCCATAGTGTGTGTGTGATACTGACAGATGAAATCATAAGCATACTTTTTGGCTGGCAATAGAAAAAGGAATTCAAGTCAAAAGTTATCCAAAAATATATACAAAAAATCTCCAAAAGACAAATGTTTTATACTAAATAAAGTAGAAAATAAAAGCAATGCCAGCCGCAGCTATCACTTAACTTTATACATATGTATGTATATTTATGATCTAGGTGCTATTATTGTTTCTAGCAAATACGTGTGTGTGTGTGTGCAATAATATCCATAAATACCATTCTCTTGCAATTCCCATTCGTTCAAGGCCTACATTTTTTTCCACCTGCAAGCGGGTTTTTCTTCTCTAATCTAACACCCATATATGTATATTCAAAGGAACCGAAGAAGGGTCACAGGATTATGGCTAGACATTCAGTGCAGTGTTCCGCGAATCGAATTTCAAGGATGGTGAGCAGTGCAGGAACGGGCCTTCTACTTGCCTGGCTTATATAGGTACACATGGTTATGGTAGTACATTGGACATCAAGAATAACTTGCCTATTCGATATACATATACTATATATATAATTTACGCATTCGCTTTGGATGAAATCTCTTAGTAGGTGGTTGTTTTTTTAAGTGCATACATTCAATGTATAACTCGTTAAATTCTTTGGGGATTATAGAGGGGCGTGTCTCCAGTTCCAGCTCCAGTTTCTCGTTGGCCAGGATCCTCCACAGTCCGCTCGGAATAACTAGGGTTGGGGCTAGTAAGCTATATATATACTTAATTTAATCAACTTGACTTTGGAGCTCAGCAGAAGCGATCTGCGATCGCTTGGTGGGCAACAGATATCGTAGCATATCCTTGGGGGCCAATTGGTAACGTGGGGGGGGGTGGGGGAGGAAGGATGAGAGATCAGTATAATATGCTTGTGAGCCAATAATTACCAGCCAGGAATAGTTACCAGTCGGTAAAAAAGAAAACGACAATTTTGGTTTGTTTTGTTTCGAGGTTTTTAAAATGTTTGTGTATTTTTTTCAAAGAAATTTCTGTTTGTTCTTGTCTCATTCGCTTGCTTGCTTGCTTGCTTACTGATGCTTATAGTTTTTCATCGACTGTGGTTGCAATTTTTACAATATTCGTAAATATAACTTGTATATAGCTTTATTTATATATATTTGTATAGATATAGGCGCGAGTTCTTTGTTTTTGGTTTGTTGTTTTGCCTCTCGAAATATTGTAATTTTTGCCAAACACTGTTAGCATATTTTAACAAGTTTTTTTCATTGCGGCTTAACGCCTTTCGTTCTCTCTGACTCGCTGACTCTTGCCATGCAAACGAAGATAAATATTTATGCAAGTTTTGATTTGGAAATTGAGAAACTCAGACAATCCAGCCGCCTCCAATGCCACAACTGACGCACTTCAACAACCACTTTGAATTGGAAATGCATCTCTCATGGCTCTTGACATCGCCGCGACTCTCTCGCGAAAAGTGCAGAGCCCACTTTCGAGGGCTGCTGCCAGAGTGAGTGTTTTGTTTTCTAAAAAGTTTACATTTTCGGTTAGGTTTGCGTACTCCTTTCGAGTTTAGTTTAGAAAAATTCGTCAGAGTGTTAGAGTTAAATTTTTGCCTGCAAGTTAGGTTGTTTTCATTATAGGTTTCCTTATTTTTTTCTTCTCATTTCTTTAAAACATTGCACAAATTTCGCTACAAAATGTTACCTTCTTTTTATTTTTGTTTGTTAAAAAAAGTTATAGAAAAGTGTTTTTGTTTTTTTTTAAGTTTTTTGTTTTGGTTTTTCTTTTTTGTTTGTTAATTATCATTAGCGCAAATGGTGTTTTGTTCAAATTTTGTCGTTGCCCTTCAGAGCGTTCTTCTGTCCCAAAGTCAAGCACAAACAAAAAGGATTATAAAACTCGACTTAAACATTATAACGTAGAAAACACGCAAGAGTTGTGTTGCATTCGCCTTCCCGTCACTTTGGTAAGTTATACTCACAGTTGATTTATGCAGTGGAGAAGAGTTACGAGTTGGCGTTGGAAAGATTGGAGATGAGGCGAGGCGAGGTGTGTGGTGTGGCATTAGATGGGATTTTGGGGGTGAGGTGTGGCGTGAGGTGTATGGACAGATAGACAGATAGATAGTTGGATAGATCGTTAGCTAGAAGACATCACGACGAGAGTTCGCTTATCGTTATCGTTACAGTGGAGTTAAAGGAAACAAGGCTTTCGATATGAAATTAAATTAAAACCAAGTACGGTTCGCGCAGACTTTAGACTTTCTGGTTTACACATATAGAGAGAAATAGTTCGGGCAGACAGAACAGATAGAACAGTAGATATAGAGTGGCGGTTGTGGTAGAAGGTAGAAGGAGGTTAGAGGCTGAAGCTTGCGGTTGCGCTGCGGTGCCAGGGGATTGCGATTCTTTCTCTAACTTCAACTTAAACCATTATGTTCGTATATTTACTTAGTTAGCTCTCGCCTTCGCTTGCTTTTGCTTTTGCTTTTGCTTTGGTTTACATCATCTCCGCGTTTTTGCTTAAATTTAAGACAATTGTCTTTGCATTTTGCTAGTTTAATTCATATGTATAATTTATTTATAAATATATATGTTTATATATATATGTGTTAATATATATATAGAACTGTTCCGATGCTGCTGCTTCGTCTTCTGCTTTTTTGGTTGTTGTTAAGAGAGTTGTCTTCTTTAGGCGGGAGCATCCGGCGTTGTTGTTGGTCGATGCCCCCCTTAATCGTTATCGTTATCGTTATCCTCCATACTTCTTCGTCCTTCCTTCCTTTTTTTTTATATGTGTGTGTTTGATGAAATCGTCTCCTCCTTCCTTCTTCTTCGTCCAGCTCTTCCGCCGCTTCTTCGCTTCCTCGCATATAAATATTTAATTTTATATTTCTTTATAATAAAATTATATTACTTTAGACTTTTGGTTTTATTTTCGCATTAAGTACATTATGTATTTATACGTTTATATATATATATATATATAGAGTTCCTTTCATATTTATATTTGTAATAGTAATATTCGGTTTGCTTTTTGCTTTGCGGCTCGCTTAATTGCTAGAGAAATGTGTTGCTGTCGTGTTCTTTGTGGCGTTTTTTTGCATTGTTAAATGTTAAATCTGCTCAAATATATATATATATTCATATTCATATTCATATCGCCGCTTGTGGTTGCTGTAGTTGTAGTTGGTGTAGAGTTGCTTGCTTGCTTAAGTTCGCTACAAATCGTGCCGACAAATCGGCTGCCTATCAAGGACCTTGTGGACTGCGGTCCTGCTGGTCCTCGTTACAGCCCCCAAAAATATGCTATGCTTCTCCTCTGCTGCGCGCCACATTTTTGGTTTTTTTTTTCGTTTTAATTTAATTTTATATCGAAAATGTATTTGTAGTTTGGTTTCTTTTTGTTTTTTTTTTGTAATTTTTATTTGTTTTATTTGTTTTTTCTTTATATTTATTAATTTTAAATTTAAATATAATTTAATAAGAAGAATTTGTTGTTGTTTGATTTTACATTATTTATAATATATATATGTTGTATTTATAATATATTTTACTTCTTGTTTTTTCTGACATGTCTGTGTGTGTGTGTATGTGTGTGTGTGTGGAAGAGAGTGTGGTGTGGTGTGTTTTTGTGGGAGGGGTGTGTATGAGTGTGTGTGTGTGGAGAGTGTCTATATAAACTTTGCCAGTTTGCAAAAATTTCAAATATTTGTTTCTTTAACAGTTTTTGTTTTATTTTGTATTTTTATTTGTTGTTTTAGCTTTTTATTTTTATTCTTTCTCGCAACGAAATCGACAAATTTGTTCTTTATACTTTAAACACAATTTACTAGCTTACAGATTCGGGTTTTTCATTCGCGTTTCATCTTCAAATGCGGGGAAAAAAACCGAAAAACAAAATGCTGCTGCAGCCGCGCCGCCGCTTGCCTTCGCCAGGTGGCGCTGCCCATAGAGCGATGCCGCCATCTATTGGCAAATACTTGATGCTGCTGCCGGGCTGCTGATGCTGCAATTTTGCTTCTCTTCCTCTTCTGCTTGCCTTTTTCTCGCAATTCTTCTCCATCGGATTTATGTTCAAGTGTAGTGGTAAACTTGTTGTTGTTGTTATTCAACTGATAACATGCGATTCTTGTTGTTGTTGTGGTTGTTGTTGTTGTTGTTGCTGCTGGTTGTTGTAGTTTTAAACGGTGACTTCATTAAGTATGCTGTTGTTGTTGTTGTTGTATTTTGTTGCATTAAAATTATGTTTTTTTGTTTTCGTTTAACCTTCTTGCTGTCTCTCTCAGTTTTTTAATGTAATTCTTTTTGTTTTTTTTTCTTTCTGAATTCTGTTTTCTTTTTTCTTTGTTTTGTTACATCTTTTGCTTGTTTAAATTTTCTTTTGCTTTTGCGTTTTTTTAAGTGTAAGTTTCATTTGTTTTTAAAGTTTCTTAAATGTTTTTTGCTTCTTATTCTTCATTATGTTGGTTGTTTTTTGCTTAACTCTTTGTTGTTGTTTTTTGTTTGTTGTTTTTCTTTTAAGATCTTTTACTGGGGTCCATAGCAACAGCGTGGCGCGATGTTATTGCGCACAGCTACAGTCTTCGTCAACATCTTAAAAAAATAGAAAGGCTTAAAAAGAAATAATTTAACGCTTCACTTCGATGTCATCATAGTCACGAATTCTGCAAAGGAAAGAGAAAGAGACAATTTGAATTAGTTTTTGATCATTTAGGGTTGCATTTTGAAATGATTATAACGATATTTATCGATAAATTGGCAGGTAGTCTTTAAAATATCGTAGAAATCGATTTTAATATAAAGATTAGTAAAGATTTAATCTAATTAAGAAATACCTATCGATTCTCCTTCGCTTTTTTTATCGTTTTCTCGAAAATTTAATGATTGTTTCGATATTTATCGATACATTTTCATGTCGCCTCTATGCTATATCGAAGGTTAAACTAATTTTCTATTGATTTTCCTATTAAATGTCCTTCTTGAACGTTCTATCGTTTTTTTCTGCCAAAATTTGTCCATCAAATATCTTATAAATGCTATTTTCAAATAATCATCGAGGTAACTATTCCTTAAAACACTAAAAACTATGTAAAATAAACAATATTATTTTTAAAATCGAATTACTTTTATTATTGCCACTTTATTTTTACATATTCCCCACATTTAAAACACTTTCAGCCACTTAGGCGCATAACAAAATCACTGAGCTGACACTAAGAAAAAATTCACACAATAAATCAAGTATCGAAAATAGCTGAGCGCTGTCATTAACCTTCTACTAAATTAAGACGGCAATTAATCAATACGGGCAAACGAGCATTACACCATGGCTGTGCTGCATCAACAGCATCAACAACAACAACAACAAAGGCACCTAATCAATAAGACAAACGAGCAAGTCACGAGATGTCTGATGAAAACACTTTGCCCCAAACACACACACACGACACACAGTTGCTGTGGAAATAATAGCAACATTTAGCAACATTATAATATATTCTAATTTCAATATGATTTTAATTACTTATTAAGGTTTATAACTATAAATAAATACTGCTATTTTTGAGTATGAAAAGTTGTACTTTAAATAAAAAACATTACAAAATTAAATCAGATATTAGAACCTCACTCACCTCTACGCTTTTCTACCATATTTTAAAAACCCACAAAAATACCCAAGTTTATTATAGCCTTATTCTCTTGACCTCCACTGTGTTTATGCAGACTCTATATATGTGTAGCCGCATCTCTTCACAAGGCAAATTTATTGAGTGCAAAGACTCAGACAGTCAATCGCCAGAGATTATGTACTCTCTTCTTTTCCTCATCCAAAAATAGAAAGCAGAGGCTGCTGCGACGGAAGCAGAGTGCAATAAAGACGCTGTCTCTGCCGCATTGTTCGCGAATTGATGGAAAAAAGAAGGAAATTCTGCATCATCGACTCAATCAATAGAGACACAACTACAATAGAGGGGAGGAACAAACACCACCGCCAGAAGAACGAAGAGTGAGCGTTGGTTGGTGTCCCCAATTTATCAGGTGTTTGCCTGTATCTATTTTTAAAAGGAAGAAAATTCTCTGCCTTTGCTATGCTGCTGCTGCTGCTGCTGCATCTGTTCTCGTTGATTGCACTTCTTCCTCTTGCTGGTCTTGTTTTGATTTTTCTTTATTTTTTTTTCTTGCCTAGGGTGACTGCATTTTTGAAATATTTAAACAAAAAGACAAGAGAAGGGGATAGGGAAAAGAGAAGACCCAGAGAACAAGCTAATTGAGTGGGCGTGTAATTGGGTGGATTTTCTTTGGGGGCAAATGGTCAAGATTTTTCAGATAGAGATGGCCAAGGAAGCCTTAAGGCAGCTACTCTTAAATACAAGCCAGGCAGCCTAAATAACTCACTTTTAAGTGCATAGTTTTATAAATCTACTTGGCCTAGTTAAATTCAATTAATAATACAATTACTGCCCACAATCTAATCTGCATTTCAGCTTATAAACTTCAGACCAAATGTCACCCTGTCTAGCCCTGGAAATCAGCTTATCATGCCATCGATGGGCTATCAAAGCTTTTGAGGAAATTTACCCCGACATTTATAAAGATTGTTATTCCAGAGGCTAGCAGCACTCAAATTGCCAAAACAAACACACCTTTTCTAATAAAGCGAAAACCTTTTTCGGCAAAAGCCATCGTAAAAGGGCTTAAAAATAAAATGTTATTAGCCAAAGTTCAGGCAACGCCCGGAAAAGGGCTAAGCCGCCGTCGCTGTCGCTGGTATATGCAAAATACCCGAGGAGAAGCTCTCAACCCTCCCCGGGGAAGCACAGCCCTTGACATTTGGCCACATGCAAATAATACTCCTTGACGTTCGCTCTTTTTTGATTACATCTCGGTCCTAAAACATCACAGAAGCCCCCCAACACACACACCTTAAGGACAAGCCCATTAGCTGACCAGTTGGGTTTCACTCAAAGAAAATATATTACATTTTATTACTTAAATGCAAGAATTCTAGAATTCTAAAATAATCGTAGAAATAGCTTTCAATTTAGGAATTCCTATTGATTTTCCTTCGCTTTCTTATCGTTTTTCTCAAACATTTTCTCATTGTAAACTTCGATATTTATCGATACATTTTAATGTCACCTCTACGGTATAGATGAATATTGCTTTTAATATGAATAATTTCGAAGGTAAGTCCTATTTTCTAATGAATTTCCTATTAAGTGTATTATTTGAACGTTCTATCGTTTTTCCTTCCCAAAATGTCCTATCGAATATCCTTTAGGCGTCATTTGGTAAAAATATAACTGATTCCTAATTTATTTAAAGTATTCTTTGTAATTATTTTTATATTCATATTTATTATTAAGAGATTCCTCATTTATTTAAGATATTTCCTGTATTTATTTTACTTATACATATTTATTATTAACAGATACCTATTAATTTTAAATATTTCCTGTAATTATTTTATATATTTTATATATTTATACGTTTGGGCTTTCTTTTCATAACCAAAATCCCAATTTTTTTACCATTAAATTATAAATTCCACATTTCCCAAAACTTAAGATTCTTTATAGGGTTTTCCTTGAGCAAAATTAGTCACACAATTTTAATATGGTTTTAAAAATGACTTTGTTTTCTCAGAAATAATATTTAATGACTTCAAATATTAAAAATATATTTTAAATGCTATTGAAACACACAAAATTTACACACACATTTTATAAAGAGCATTTCTTTTAGTGTATTTAACTTGCGGAAAAAGGTTAAGGATGATTTTTTTTTATAGACACGGGGTTTTTGTAAGGCAATTAAAATGATATTAGGCCCGCGATCGCGTACTAACTTTTCCAGCTGCCAAAATATATATATATTTAGCGAATTTTCGTGCATTTTATTTAAACCGCAACCACCCACCACCCGCCACCCCTCATTACGTGGCTATATGGCTGTGGCTTTGCTGGTGGTTCTGCTGTTTATCTTTCGTCGTTTTGTTTACATTCGACCAAAACTTACTCGTTCTATCATTTCTAAGGTTCTTTTTTTCAACCATATATATAGATATATATATATTTGCATTTGTATTTTTGCCACCGAATTCCAAATTCAGCAAGCCGCCTCTTCCCTTCGCACCCAAAAGAACACCACCAACCTCCACACACACATCTTTCTCACTGGGATGTGTTCATTTAATTTGCCTCGCCTCTGCGCTAATGTTTAATTTGTTGTTCTTTGTATTTTGTTTAACATTTTATTTGATTTTCGACTTGTTCTCCTTCCTTGCTGCTTTCTTCCCTTAGAATTCTGCTGTATCTGGCAGGGGGCCAAAGTAAGTCTCATCTCATTCCCATTCCCCATACCCATTCCCCAATATCTTTCTCTGCATATTCATTGTTTGCGCCATATAATTTTCACTTGCAAAATTACCAGAAAGAGTGGGCCAAGTGGGGGTGGGTGGGGCCTAGAGGGGGGCGGTGTTCTTCGGGCCCGACCCGGCACACTGTTGGCTGTATAGCCGGCAAGACAACAATAAAGACTTTGGTTAATTGGCAATAAGCAAAATGGCAACAATGCGCATTTTATATTTACGTTATGCTGATTCCGCTGACTGAACGAAAAAAAAACACGGCCAAGAGGCAGGCGGCGGTGGCGGCGAGTGAGATTCATTTGCTCACTCGCTCGGTCAATGTTCAGGCCGCCGTCCAATCCTCCCCAATCAGCGCCCGGAAAATGTGCGGGGAAATTAAAGAATATTGCACAATATTTATATATATTTAATTTTAATTGTTCTTTCCCATTCGCACTGTTGCCGTGGGCCGAGAGTCGTTCGTTCGTTCGCTGGCTGCTGGCTGCGGGCTGCCCGCTGTTTGCCCCGGCAGGTTAATCATTTAAGTGTGGAATTTACGCGCGACATTTATTTTGGCTTTTAAAAACATTTCAATTTAAGCGGCAGGAAAGTGGCGAAAGGCATTAAAAAAAAAAGAAGAAAATGCTGATTGGGAGCAGGCAGGCAGCCACAGGAAAAGTTTAAATGGCATGTGAAATATGGCCAGGCAAATGTTGGTGTATGGAATTGAAGGGGGTTTGTTTTCCAGATCACATTGGATATAATGTTCCATATCATACATTTTCCTTTGGTAAATATCTCATAATCCTAGATACTGCTTAACTCTCTTTCGCTTTGCTAGGAAGGTTAAATCCTGAGTACTTTATAAACTCAGTTATGCAATTATCTTTATCAGCTGATGGCAAAATAAAAAACCCCTTGAGTGATTTCTGTAAATTCCAACTTCCAAGTAACCCTTTTATGCCACTATCTGACACTTTGAAGTGCACTTCCTTTGGGCCAACTTGTAATCAACTAATCCTCTTTTGATATGCCCACTTTATCTTTATATTTTTTTTTTAAAGAAAATCCCCTAGAAAAACCCCACTAAGAACATCATTTACCTAGATCATCGCGCTGCTGCCTTTGCCGCCTGCTTTGTTAGATTGTTTAAACTTTTTCGCTATTTTTATGTATTTTGTTCATAAATTACTTGTGATTAATCTATTTGATCCGAGAAATGCTTGCAGTGGCTGCGGCGGTGGCAGCCAAAAACGATTTCTATTTGAACTTGAAGAACGAACTTTAAGATACATATATACAAATGGACATGGTATATATATATATATATAATATGAATGTAGTAGAGGGAAATACTGTCCGATTTTAATTGCTACTTTGCCGGCCCCCGGGTTTCTTTGACCGCGTGTGTGTGCCAGAGTGTGTGTTCACAACAAAAGGAAATTTTCGGAAAGACCCCAAGTAGTGGGAGGATATGCCATGGAAAATCTGTTGGGAGGAGGATTTCTCTATTTTTTTCATACTTAAATTTGTTCTATATTCTGTTTTATGGCCATACTGTGCTCTCTTTCCCTCGCTAACCAATTGAAAAATCAATTTTCAAGCAATTAAAAAAATTACCAAGAACACAAAACACGAACATTTTTTTTTCGAATAAAAATGCTAGTGCACATGGCAAGAGATATTTCTCTCTTTCTCTCTCTCTCTGTATACATATATATTTATATACTGATCTTTAGAAATAAGTATTACTATAATGACTCAGTCACAGAGAGAGAGAATCGGCCAAGAGAGATCATGTGAATTGGTAAAGCCATATGACACAGACAAGTGCCAATTGTGACTCAAATGCTATGCCATGATTCAATCATTGTGCGCCCCTTGTTTCAGTTGCTTTGGCAGGTGTAAACAACAACAACAACACACACACACAGATCCAATTAGTGGCCCAACACGCGACCCACAAAACACTTAAATATCGGGTCATAACATGGCGGAAATAACGTAAGCGCGCAAGACCTTATGACATCTAGTTGTCAATACAGGAAAAAACATTGGGAAAAAGCCCGGATTTCATCAGGTTATTAGAAAGGTTGCTAAAAAATAGAAGAAGGTCTAAGGGTGTCCATGTAAGATGAAGGTTAACAATGAGTTTATTAAGCAAGGGTTCTATAGTTCTATAGTTCTTTATGATTTCTATTTAAAGGCCCTGATTTTCCTTAGTTAATTTTCAAGGTTTTAACAAAACAGTAAAAGCTCAAGGGATTTGTATTTAAAACCAAGTTTTAAAGTATGTTTATAAGCAAGGGATCTTACAAGTTCTTTAAAATTATTTTTCAAGGCCTAGATTTTTCTCACTTAATTTGAAAAGATGTTACAAAACAGAAGAAGCTCAGGGATTTCTATTAAAAATTAAGAATTACAGTATGTTTATAAGGAAGGGTTTCATAATTTCTTTTGAACTTATTTAAAATATTTTAGTTATATTCCATTATTTCTTTAAGACTGATTTAAGAAAAACGATAAGCATTATTCCGGAAAACCTTAAGCTATCTTTTTTCTTTAAATTTGTAATGCCTAGACCTCTGGGAACTTAAGTCTTCAGAGTTATATAATATGTTTAAGAAGATTTTTATTATGAATAATTCTTTGAAGATGATTTTTTAAAATTCTAAATTTTATAATCCATAAATAAAAGTAAGTATTTTCAAAAAACTACCACAAAAGCTAGTTTCTAAGTAAGTACCTATCTCCAGGTTGAAACAAACAACAAAAATAAAGCAAAACACGCTGCCAATTTATCAATTTATCATCGAAATACTTAGATATATCTTCTATATTAAAGATGACTTACCTTCGTAATTGACCTGACCATCACCATCGATATCAGCCTCACGGATCATCTCGTCGACCTCCTCGTCTGTGAGTTTCTCTCCCAGATTTGTCATCACGTGACGCAACTCGGCCGCCGAGATGAAGCCGTTGCCGTCCTTGTCGAACACTCTGAAGGCTTCCCGGATCTCCTCTTCGCTATCGGTGTCCTTCATTTTGCGTGCCATCATTGTAAGGAATTCTGGGAAGTCAATTGTGCCGTTGCCTGTGGTGGTGGTGGAGAATAAAGAATAACAATTAATTTTGCGTTGCATACTTTTGTGTGGGTGGGATTTGGAGGATTCCAGAGAGCCACCAACCAGAGAGCCATCATCAATTTAAATTCCACCCGGGGCGTTGTTATAATAAATTCAAGTCAGGGATAAAGACACCAAGCAAAACGAGCGAAGGAACGAACGAACGTTTCTCTTCATTATGGCAAAGTTTGCTCACCATTCCAATCCTCCCGAGCGTATAATGCCCAGGGGCTGTGTACACTACTTAAAGCTACGCGCTTGGTTTGGGTCTTCTCTGCTCTGATCTGCCCTTGTGCCCGTGCCCCGGAGCAATCCCTGGGAGCCATATAATCGAGCATATTTTCATATTTGCCTAAGCCCCCAAACAAACTTTCTACAGGGAAAGCGGTAACACGTGTGTGTGTGTGAGTGAGTGGAGGTTGTGGCGCCACCCACCTTATGAAGTGTGGCAGATAAGTCCGCCTAATCCCGTTTCTGTTAAATCACTTGCTCCCTATCTCGGCTTCGTCCTTGCCCAGAGATGCGGCCTTCTTGTCTGGTGGTTCATCCGAGTGGAATGAAAATTTGTTAAAGAATTTACCCAAACATTCTCCGCTCTCTCTCTCACTCTCCCTTTGCTCCTTTTTCAGGAGAAATACAAATGAAGTGGTCCAGGACCTGGTCCACAGCCGAAATTCTTGTTATACTAATTGAAAAAGTTTCCTTCGGCTTGACTTGGTTTAAAGTTGCAAATAGTTGGGAGTCCCTTTCCTCGGCAACAACTTTTGGCCTTAATTGTTATTGACTGACTTTCTCAGAGAGAGACGGACAGAGAGAGAGGCACCCACTTTTCAGTTAGCCAAAAGAGCCTTTTCGCCCTGCCTTGCCTTTTGTCCATAAAATGGCTCCAGCAGTATAAAATGTTTTTCAGTTTTCCCCATTTTCTACCCTCAAAACCAAATGGAGCGTGGCTCTCATTGTGGCTATCATTTTGTTTCTTCTGAATTGAATGTGCTTTTTATTACTTTTTGGGAAATGGGTTTGTGCTCTCCCGAGGAGAAAAACTTTCCCTATATATGATTGCTAAGCATACCAAAAAAAAAAAAAAGAAGAAAAGTTCAAGCTTGTTTCCACCTCAAACTGTATGGAGAATGTTTTCACAACAACCATTTAGATTTAATAAAAATGATAAGTTATATATCAAAAAGTTGCCAAGCATAAATGAGAGAGCGCCGCAGGTCAAAAAGAAAAAACACACACACACAACATGATTATGATCTAAAAGAAAAGCACATAACCCCAGAGCGTAATGTTCAACAAAATAAACAAACAAATCAAAGCCTTTCGTGGGAAAAATATGCTTTATAAAAAAAAAAGAAAACGAAAACAAGCAAATCAATTTAATTCGAGCTAAAATAAATAAATCTGGAAGCTATATTCCATTTCCATTTTGCATTCATTTTCGGCTAATTTAAGTATTATTATCATTCAATAAGTGCCAAAAAATCTGTAGATATATTTCGAAAATAGGAAAATAGCCAAGCAGAACATCAAATAAAATATCGACGGGTGGTGTTCAGTCAATTCCCGATTTTTTCTTCTTTTTTTTTTTGTTGCGATTTCGATTTTCGTCTTGTTTTGTGTTGTTGTCTTGCCTCCGTTTCGGTTTGTTTCTGTTTATGATTCTATTTAAAACCATTTGACGCGATTTTCTGTTGCTTTTGGCTTTGTCGATAGGATTTCCCCAAAAAATGAAGAAGAAGAAGAAGCCAAATACCAGGCCACACAGGTTGGGGACAAACGCCACAGCAGCAAGCGGGAAAGCATTGAGAAAATTTCTTGCCATTTTGGTTAGACGCTCCTTAGACTTTGACGCGCATCCCCCAATTATGATGTTAGCCTTTCGCCATTCCCCATTAGCGTCGCGCCATCATGATGATGGCCAATGTCTGGCGGGGTTTTCGGTTTCCATTACGTTTTTCCACCTTCGTTTTCCTCCCCCCGTCCCCTCTATCTTTTTCCGATTCGCAGCGTTGCGCTCAAAATTTTGCAGACAATTTAAAATTTTAATAAGTTTTTAGTTTTTCTCCTGCCTGTGCCGCGTGAGGCTAAATTTAGTTTTCATTTCTCCTCGCAGATTTACAGATTTACAGTCGCTGTTCTGTAAGTTGAATTTATGGTTTTTTTTAACTTTAAACAGAGGTTTAATAATATTAATATTAATATTAAGATGGTTTAATGGGTTTTTTTTACTTTAAATTGAGGTTTATTTTATTAGAAGACTTGTTGTTAATGCAATGGTATGGTTGAGACATATATTTTAACATAGAAGCTGATTTCCAATAATTTTAATAGTTTTCTTACAAAAATAATTGTATTTTAAATACTTTATGCATATAAATATTCTTTAAACATTTATAAATAAGATAAATATGCATATTATTAATGGAAATGCGCATATTTTGCAGCATTTTTAAGTTGTAAAATATTTAAATGAAAGAAAAATGTTGAATAAATGTTTAGAATATATACTGTTGCAATTTTAACAATAAAGCTAATTTCCAATGAGTATAATAGTTCTTTGTTCTCTTAAGTACATGCCATTACATTTTATCGCTTTTTTTACAAGACAAAGTTTTCTTCTAAATACTTTCCACACACTTAAAATAGTTAAAAATATATAAATGGGATACATATGTATATTATTAATGGAAATATACTTTTTAGACCCCTTTTAAGTTTTATAAAATTTAAAGACTAGATAAAATTTGCTTTAAATTGTATATCTACTGTAGCTAGCAGGGGACATTTTCAATTCTGCTCGCTCCTTTTTTTTTTTTTTTTTTTTTTTTTTNCGTATTTTGCTAAGTTTTATTAATACCGCTGGACAAACCCATTTGGCTAAAAAAAAACCAACTAATGCGGTCGTTTGCATGCAGTTTGGACATCGTCATCCTCATCGTCGTCGTCGTCATAGCCTGCCAAGCGACGTGACGCCAACAAAATGTTAAGTAATGAATGTTTAATGTTTCCGTCAGATTTCTGGTGTGTGTGGGTGCTGCGTGGCTTGGCCAAAGTTGGCCAAAGCAGCAGCAGCTCTCCGGGCCAGAAAGTGCATTCCTCTTGGTGCGGAATACTAAATTAGAGAGAACACATCCCATTTTTTGCCCCCCAAGTAATTTTCCAAATATTAAACGCTGGAAAATAAAGTTGGCAAAACATTTGGCTTTCCACTCAATGAAAAAGTTTGCAACATGTGCAAATTCCAGCAAATAAAGTTTTGCGAAAAATGTTCGACTGACTCCCAAGTGACGACCCCCCTGCCCTCTCCCACCATGCCACATCTCTCAAAAAACTATTTTTAGCCACTGATAAACAGTAGAGTCGTCGTCGTCGTCGCCTCCCAAACAACCCTTTAAAAATGCAAAAGGAAATGTGGGAAATTGTGCGAGAGTTTTTCAGCGCGCCTGCGCCCCAAAGAATTTCCTGTGCAGGACAACGGAGACTTTGCAGATTTTGTCCTGGATATTTTTCCAACAACATGCGCACACAATTTCCACGTGCAAGCGCAACAGAAGCAGAGGCAACAACAAAGCCAAAGCAAAGAAAAACTGAAACATAAAAACGGGCAACACACAGCAGCAGCAACAAATGCAAATTGGGCGGGGACACGTACAAAAAAGTTATGAAAGAATAAGTTAGGGGGCAGAGGGGGAGAAAAATAACTTTTTTGCTATAGACTTGTTACGCTTTGGTAACCAGAAAAAGATACAAACATACTGTGATGGAAAAAGAGGACTAAACACAGGAATTCCACTTTTCTTTTTCCATATTTATACAAACATTGAAAGGAAGCTAAACCAGATATAAAATAATATAATAAGATAGTTAAATTACTCAGATTTATTCAAATTAACGTTTAAAATAAAAGCAATATACTAAAAGCTTTTTAAATAATTAGCTTTTATCTTTAGAAGTCATCTATTAAAGTTCTAACAACTTAATTAGAATAAACTAACTAAAATAAAGTAAATTGTGACATCCTCTAGTATAATAAATGTCAAAAACTGTATACATTACCCCACTAAAAATTTAAGATTAGCCACTTAAATTAAAATAGCCAAAATACTCCAAAGAACATTAAAAAAAGCAATTTCCTCTCAAAACTCGTGCGAATTTCTAGTCGAGAGCGAAAAACACCTTTCCCCCCCATTTGCTTTCCACTTTCTTCTTTCGTGAGAACATTTGTGGCAATCTAGTTTTCGGCCAAAAGGTGAAACACCTCACACGCCATAAAAACGGGCGACACATTTTCCATTTTTCCCACATTTTTGGCGCGAGGCGCCTGTCGCTCGATTTCCTCTCGCATCAAAAATATAAAAATGGATCTTCCTCTTTTCCCGAATATTTCTTTTTTCGATCGCCGCGTTACACTAAAACTCGCCACCCCAAAAGCAACCACCTTTTGTCAAGAAAATGGGAAAAAATAAAGAAATATTCTACAAATAATAGGAATAGAAAAAATAAATAAAAACAAAGAGAGAAAACCATCAGAAAATAAAAAATCTGACAGCAGCCGCCGTCGCCGTCGCCGCCGCCGCTCCTCTGAACCAAAGACAAGAGCCAAAACATTTTAGTTGTCTATTTTTAATGGCTATGACGTGTTTTTGTTGCATATTTTTAGCCAAGAAATGATTTTCATTTTTTCATTTTTTTTTTCACCCATTGTTTGTCGTACAAATATTGGGTCTGATCTATGTCTGTCTGCGAGCGGAGAACAAGTGAGAGGGATTAGGCCCAGAACAGCAATAGATTTTTTGGGTAAACAAATTTAGACACCCGGGAACGGGAACGATAATGGGTGAACGGGTGGTACGGGTTAAAAGGGGTTCTCACTAGTTTGTTTATCACTGGCCCAGAACCGAAATGCGCGAAACCATAGCGAATCAGGCCATCATTTGCACATCGTATATAGTCGGAGGAGCACCTTAAACTCTGACTTCATCGCGTGGAGCACTCAGTTGCTTGTGACTTGAACTAAATTAGCTCTACTTCATAAAAATGGAAACTAAATAGCACTAAAAATGAATTTACTGTGCAAGTAAAAAGACTATATTAATATTTTAAATATCTTACAGCCCTTTTTGTTACAAATAAATGTATCTACAGGGGTCTTACGTTCAGTTTCTCCAAGTAAAGGCATGGGTTTTTCAGAATAACCCTCAAAAATGTAACCTTAATAAAGCTCTAAAGATCATATGTTGAACTTAGAAGAGTTTTCTTGACTTTAAATCCATTAACAACGCCCCGTAATACTCTCAATTTGATTAAAGAAATTCCCCTGAACTTCGCCAGACTTCCCCCGTGTACTTACCGTCGGCATCAACCTCGTTGATCATGTCCTGCAGCTCGGCCTCTGTGGGATTCTGGCCCAGGGAGCGCATGACTGTGCCCAACTCCTTTGTTGTGATGGTGCCATCGCCGTCCTTGTCGAATAGCGAGAATGCCTCTTTGAACTCGGCGATCTGTTCTTCTGTCAGCTGATCGGCCTGTAAATAAACAAAAGTAAGGAATTCCGCATTAATTAAATGTCACCCCTATGGAGGTTCTTTAATAATAATACCGCACCATAATGAGATATGGAACCGTTGTCTCTATATTTGCTTAGAAAATAAATATTACAACTATTGATTGCACCTAATTGTTCGAGTACAAGTTTGTGAAATACTTTTCAATGACATCTCGATAGCACTTCAATGTCACAACAGCATGGAAAACTACCCAAGAATACAATTAGGAATAACAAAAGGAGAACACAACAATTGTGTTTAATTTGAATAATTTTGCGTATATTGTTTGTCCGGCGCAATTGTATCTTTTTGTATCTCTATCTATGCACCGGTATCTCGCCAAAAGGTGTTAAGTTTCCGCTGAATCAACAAGAAACCTGACGTCAGCAGTGGAGAATAAACAAGAAGACGACCGGGGACGATTGTGAAGAAAGCAGGAGGAGGAGATGGGGCCTGAAGTGGAGACGACACCCAATACCGTTTAGATATTCTTTTCGCATTTGGTTTATTCTTTATTGTCAGTCGGAATGATTTGTATATGTGATGTGATGTGACATGGGACGTGCGAGTTGTCAGTCGCCGAGCCGGGAGCCGGAAAACCTAGCCAAATACGATCTTCAGGGTCTCTCGTGTCGCCAAAAAGCCGGGCATATAAAATTCCCCCCTTATGGTAAGTAAATGTTTATTTGAACTACTCGGGGCTTTGCTTCGTTTCGCTTTGCTTTCTGGCGATAAGCCCGAGAAACGCTCTGTATATATATACTCCATAAATATATAATATAAAATGCCTGGTTTGACTTGGCTGGGGCTGCATATCAGAGTGATAATTATTATTAATCATGAGGCAAAAATGCAAAGGCAAACTTTGCCTGCGTCAGAAGAGGCTGACGTATACTTTATATATTATTTTTATATTTGTTCAAGCTGATAAGTGGTATATAAGCAATGCTGTTTGTTTACTGATCCTATGTCATTAAATTATAAGATGATTATATGGCTTAGCTCAATTCAATGAGTAGTTTTATTCAACTATGTTTTGGGATCAATGGTTCAAACGAAATGTTTCCCTATAACATAGTACTGATTCCAACTTTAGAACCTCACAATCTTTAGACAAAAATTACCTTCGTATCTAATCATTAATTTGAAGGCCTTGTTCCTTTTAAAATCACACGCAAACCCTAGTCCCAGACATATGTTGGCCCCACCTTTATGGACAACTTCCGTTGCCAAAGAAATAGCGAGAAAACCACGTTGGGTTATAACCAACCAAATCAGCAATTGGCATTGGAATTATAGCGCCCTGCTCTTGACCTTATCTAATCGCGGCATTTGGGTAAATTTAAACAGTAAATACCAGTACATTTGGTTTGCTGCCTGCCACCTGTTTTTACCCATTTGTTCTTCTTTTTTTTTTGTTTAGCTTAGAGTTTGTCGCGTTGGCGTTCAATTGAATTTGCCCAGCTTATCTGCAGCAGATAAAGCGCTTTTCAGCGGGGGTTATGTCATTGGCAGGCGTGACTAAGTCAGATCTGAATCCGAAACAGATTGAGGCTCTCTCTCTCTCTCTCTCTGTGTCTCTTTAAATGGTGACAAATGCAAACAACAAACCCCACCCACCAGATCCATTAATGGATCGTCGTTAATCGGTAGGAGGTGTACTGGGTGGAGGGGACCTAAGGCCTACCTAATTGGTAATCCATTTATATGCACAATCAGACGCCCACGGCATCCCGGAGAAGCTCCTACTAATATCAAGGCAACAAAACAACAGTGCCCACTGGAATTTTTCGCCATTTTCGCCATTTTTCATCGCAGAGCAGGACTCAAGCTGTGCGTATTTATCAGGCTTATTCTTGTTTATTTTTGTCGCAATGACTCATGGTTTTTGTCGCAGAGTTTTGACTTTATGATCCAGCACAGTGTGTTCTTTAATAAATATTTGTATCTATAAAACACTAAATGATTTAAGGATCTGATTAATATGTATTTTAAAGAATCTAGTAGTGAAAATTTGTATTTTTTAGTTGCATTTTTCCTCTAAATATTATTAAAATGTATAGTTTATTATAAGATCTTAAATGGAGGAGTACTCTTTGAAGATTTTCTCACATTATTTACCATGAAATAGGTAACATTTATATAAACTTTCAAGTTAGGAATGTTCAAGGTAAATGATTTTAACAAAATCAACTCCGCTTATGAGTCATAACTTATGAAGTACAGTAATACAGGTGGTATTCAAACTTTTCTTTGATTTATGTATGTACAAATTTTGTACAGAAGCTTGTCTCTGTGGTGGAGTCGGCTCCAAAAACGAGTTTCAACTTAAACTTTATGTTGAAGTCAAGTTTGCCGGTTTACCGTTGTTATGTCTTTCTTTTTTTGTTTTTTATATTTGCCGGTAACAACCGGTTTCAGTGGGTTTAGTTTGGATTTATGAATGGCGGTTAAACATGGTTTTTGGGTACAATATCGGTGCAACCGAACTGGGGATTCAAGCCGCAGAAAAAGCCACGCTAAAAATGAGATCCACAGGCCGGTCATTTTTCGCTATTAATATGCCACTCACATCACCGGGTAGTATTCATCATAAAGCCATATGATCGATGAAGTCAGCCAAAGAACACAGAGACTGACTCATGGAAATTTTGTGAATAACTCAAACTACTAGAGAAATGGTATAGGAAAAGCTTTTCTTCAGAACTAAATACAAATATCTATTCTAAAATACAAATTAATTTTTGGAATTGTTTACCTTTTTCTTGTTAATTAAATTATTGTAGTAATTTAATTAATAAGTTTTCTATATTAAACTCGAGTAAACTGAAAATATTTATTGAAATAAAGGAGTTTTCTGGTAAATTTAGATTTCATAAATACAAATATCTATTCCAAAATACAAATTACTTCTTGGAATTTTTGACCTTTTTCTTGTTAATTAATTTAGTGTAGTAATTTAATTAATAAGTTTTCTATATAAAACTCGAGTAAACTGAAAATATTTATTGAAATAAGGGAGTTATCTGGTCAATTTTTGATTTCATAAATACCAATTTCATTTAATTAAAAGAAAATATGAATAATAAATGACAGATCCTTTCCCTTTGGGCCAAGTTAAGTTTAGCAGCTGAATCAGGGCAACAAATTGGGGACGTATAGCGCGATTTATTTTAATTAAAAGCTGTTGGCATTCTGCGTGAGCTGTAAAAATCGCTAATTAAATTAAGCGACGCCAGATGAGGCCCAGGGAGGGTGGCGGATAAGAAGCAGGAGAAGGAGGAGGAGGTAACGAAGAAGGAGGGCTTCTTATCAAAAGGCACAAAGGCAGAAAGCCAAATAGAAGTAAAACGTGCAAAGAAGGACGGCGAAGAAGGCGACAAGAAAATTGGATTATGTGGTTAAGCGCGGCGTCTAGCAGGAATTTTTCTTCATTTGCCTCTCCTCCTTCCTCATCGGCCCCGCCTCCCTTTTGTGCCTGTTCCGTTACAATAAAATTCTTGTGCGAAAAGGCAAAGTGGAACAGAACAGGCAGCCGCCAACACACACACACACACACACACTTGCGCACACGGCGAGCCGAACGAATGAACGAGCGAAGCAAACGAACAAAGACGAAGGCGAAACAGCAAAATAACCGCAATGCGGCAAATGAAACGGTTATGGAAGAAAACAACAAAAGGCAGGCGCCGATAAAAGTGCCAAACGCGAAGCGCAAAAAAAAAAGCTGAAATCGGAAAGAAACGGGAAGAGACGGAGAGAGAGTGAAAGACAGAGAGGCGGCGACAAGGCAGGCGACGCAGCACAAAACGAAACTGATAACAAAATGTGCAGAGTGGAGAGACAGAGAGAGAGAGGGCGAACGAAATAATTGCACAAAGCAAGAGAGGCGAAAAGTGTGTGAAACGGTTATGGGAGAGAAACGGTTATGCGCAACTAGAAGAGAGTAAGCCAAAGAGAGAGAGAGAACGAGAGCGACAAAATTCCGCGGAGCCGCAAGAATTTTTTCAGCGTTTCCATGGGCCCGATTCTAACCTCAATTTTTGCGGCCAAATGTGCGGTAAATAAAAAATACAATCAGAAAGCGTAAATAGAGTGAACGACTAAAGAACGAACGAACGGCAGGGCAAAGCGAAGCGGCCAAGAGCCGGCAATTTTGTGTTGTTCATCAATATTTCATACATACACACACACACTAACACATATTTTCCACTGATAAGGGAAAAAATCAGACGGGGAGCTTTTCCATAATTTGCGGGGATCTTTGAAAATGACAGCGCGTGTGCCTCTGTTTGAATTCCGCTCATAAATGTTTAGCAAATTTGCCAAAAAACACATTTGATTTATGACCGAACACGAATATTCCCTAGAGAAATTTGCAAGCGAAAGCAAGGGGGGATAGAGAGAGAGAGAGGAGAAAATGAGGTGTTGCTCGAGATGCTGATAAGAATTTCCACATTTCCATGCCTGATTGGATTTCGCCGGGGAGCGGTGTTCCAATCGGAGGAAGTTCCGAGCGTCATGGAATTATTATATTCCAACCTGATCGAGAGTTAATATTCCCGTGCCTTGGTGTGTATGTGTGTGTAAGCTTGTACTTATGGCTGTGTGCGTGCATGGCAGCCTTGGGGAAATTATTTTGACGAGTGACGTGACATGTGTGTAAATTCTTGTTATTGACATTGGGTTTATTTTTTAATTGCAGCATTTTTTTTATATCTTTCAGTTTTTTGTGCGACCCCCGAGTCTACAACAGTTCAACTCTCTTTATAAATGGGGTTAAAAAAAATACAATGAGCGTGCAAGGGGTGAACTACAGTAAAGCTTCTATAACTGTAACTGAAGTTTTGTTTTAAGAATTTTGTTTTTCTTTTGGTAATTTAATTAATTTATTTTCTACCAAAAGTAGTTAAGTATATTTCTAGAACAGATAAGAAAAACGAAACGAAAAAGTAAAATAATACGCTTTTCTAGTTTCGGATAGTTATCCGATTATTCAGATAACTCTTTCTACATAATTTTCAAATCATAAAAGTACTTCAAAAATAAAACTCAAACTTTCAGTTCCTCAAAAATAACTATGTTTATCTTCTCTCAATATTATATCTCAATATTCATATTTCATCCCCATTGATATATAGTTGTAGATTCTTCGCTTGAGGTTTAAAACTATGCAGCAAAAAATTACCTAAAAACTTAATTCTATTACTTCAAAATCCTAATGAATGACAAGACTCGATAGAAGTTTTAACTGAATATGCAATTTATTTATTAGTGTGATTTAAGCTACTGCATTTTAATTGTTAGTTCGTTTTTTTTTATTGTTAGTTTGTAGAACAAACCAGTTTTTTCTACCCGCGAACAGCATTTTTATATATTTTCGGGGTGCAAAATGTAAACGAAATTACGGATTTTAGGATACTCGGGGACAGCTGCTTTTCGACGGGGTGTTTTTGGGAGGTGCGCGAGTGTGTGTGTGTGTCTGTGTGTAGAAAGCCGTTAAAACCATATAAACAACATCTAATTGGAAGCCATCTCACAGGCCGCTTGCTTGCACATCTCCTTCTCGCTCGCACTAATGGTAATTACCTTGGGGGTCGCTGCCGCCGCTGCTGTCTGACTTTGATTTTTCGCAAAAACTGTGTGGAAATTTCAATGGAAATGGCCCGCACGTTTGTGTAAACACAGAAAGGTGAGATGCACATGTTTTTCTACTACATACATACATACATACTTATACATATGTATATAGCTCATAAACTTACCATTTTTGTAGGTTTTTTTTTTGTAGTTTCTGTTGCTAAGAGAGTGACGAAGTTTTAATCCGCTGCGGCTACGGTTGGTATGTGTGTGAGTGGAATTACGGAACGCGCGTTTAACTTTATATTTTACTAATTAACACACTGCAAAAAGAGAGCAAGAAGAATGGATTTTTGTTTAGGGGCGCTGGAACTGGAACTGGAGGGGAGTATGAGAGCCTGGAAGAGGGAAGAAACTGCCATGCCAGCTTGGAAGAGAAGCGACGAAAATTCAGCACAAAAAAAGGCAGGGAAAAAAATAAAAAGAGAGACACCGACGACGACGCTTCTTTTTCCTCGCCGTGGCAGTTTCTTAAATTCTGTAGCTGTAGGTGTTGTTTTTGTTGTTCCGAATTTAATACAAATTTTCGCCTTGCGTTTCTTTCATTTCTTTTAATTTTTTTTTTTGTGGCTTTCATTCGGTTTTTTTTGTTTTTTTTTTTCATCTATTGTGCGAAATATGCCAAACACACGCGCGCACACGGCAGAAATTCTCGTTTATATAGTAGATATGTGGCGAGGAGGAGGAGGGCTGCTATATTCGGTTTTTATACAGATATTCGTTTCATTTTTTTGTTGCCCGTTTTTCAAGTATTTCAGCGTTGGTTTTCTTTGGGTTTGGGTTTTTTTTTTCAAAACGGCTAAAACGGAACTTTGCCAGCTCCCTGTCGCCGTCTGCCGATGCTGCTGCCTGCTGTCTCTGTCTCCGCCTCAGGTACTGGGTACTACTATATGTAATATCAACTCACGATCCTAATCTGAATTTCCGTCCGCAACGGTCGACGATTCAAAAATTTTTGCCCGAATTTATTTGTGTGGCCGACTATATACGCTTTTCCGAAGAAAGGTCGAAAGCGCAAGGCAGAAAAGAGCACAGCGGCGAAGCGGTTACAGAGAGTAAATCGACGCTCTCCCTCTCTCGCTGGCGCTCACAATTTCTCATGAGTACGAATGCCCTCTGCCGGCGTCGCAGTATTTCTAAAGGCGACGCAATGATACAAATAGTCTCATCGACAGAGCTGATTTCTTTTGAGGACTTTATTCGTTCAGTCGTTTGTTTGGTATCTCTTTCTAGCGCATGTCTCTGAAAATGCTTAACGTCCTCAACAAAGCTAATGAGACTGCTTTAAAATTGTTCTGCAGTGTCTGCATGTGCGTTTGTTGCTCTTGCTTTGCTCCCATCTTCGCGACCGAAAAATTTGAATTTGACGTTGTAACGGTCGCGCCGGCGCACTGTGGTCCAGCCGACCACTTTTCTTGACAAAAATTCAATTTTGGCAAGTAAAAAAACCTAAATCGATACAATTACAATTCTAACGGGATCTTTACTAATGCGCTCTAAAACTTTAAGTACCGTTAATGTCAAAATACTTTCCTGACAGTATACATTATAAATTGAGTGTTAATTTTGTTTATATTTGTAATACTATATAAATACATTAAAGTATTTCCAAATATATTAGTTCTTAGATAGCTACATAATCATAATAAAATTAAAAAAAAAAATAAAATACGTTTCTAACTTACTTTTTATGGCATAGAAACATGAAATATGATATATTTTCTTTAATATCGTAACAGCTTATTGACATACTGTATGTATTTATAAATATTCTATAGAACAAAATCATGGTACAATATTGATGAAATGTTTAACATAAACTTAAATCAATTGTTGCTATGGAATCAATCTATACGGTATAGTTGCCTGATCCTTATGATTTTCATCCAGTTTTATCCTTTTTAAAATTACGAATGGTACAGTTTCAAGTTTATATCTTAAAAATAGGGTTAAATTATGTCACTTTGATACAGTTTCAAGTTTATATCTTAAAAATAGTGTTAAATTATGGAACTTTGATAGAAAGCTAGGGTTGTTTTTAGAAAACAAATGTGTTGTTATTTATTAGTTATTGGAAGTAAAATAAATTTTAAAATTGTGAATAAAAGTCCCATTAATGGATTATTTGTTATCAGGCGGTACGATACTTTTCCTATTGCCCTTGGGTTTTTCCGCATCCGTGTTATTTTTTGATGACAATTGCCCCACAAGCCTGTCCCGGAACTGGCTGCTTCTGGCCATGAGGGTGCTCTGGCTTATATTTATATGGCTAGTTCTGTCTCCAACGGTTGGCCGCCTATTGGGGTTCAGATTGGTGCTGCCCAGGGACTGGTCCTGTCGTTGCTCCACGTTCGTAACGCTGCGCGTGGTATGGATATCAAAGGTTGTGGATTTCCTCTGGTTGGCGGCGGATGATGCAGCCATAGATTGCCTGGCCTCCCGCTTTCTTTCCTTGACCTTGACCACATCGAACTCGTTGTCATCGAAATGGACATCGGCCACCGGATGCACCGCGACCGTTGCCCTCTTCATATAGAACGCCAGCTCATCGACGGTCATGTTCTTGGTCTTTATGAGCTCGGAGAAGGCCAGCTTGGCCTCCAGCTGCTTGGCCTGGGAGCGCTTAAGGCGATAGAAGTCCTCTCTCTCGAACTCCTCCAGCTCACCGTTTATGTAGTTAGAGGTGTTTTGCAGAATTGGTATTACCTAAGGGTTAATAATATGCAAGTACTTTAGGAAACGTAAAAATATACGCATTTCAAATGCACTTTTGTTATAATTAAATAAAAAAACTATCGAATATATATCTTTAATTACCACATGTTCCAAGGCGTTAACCCTCATATTGGTCTGCAACGAGGCCGCCTCCAGCATGCGCACTTGGTAGACGATAGAGGCGCAGGCCACCAGTTCGGTGAGTGCCTGCATATACTCTTTCCTGATCCTGTGGACTTGTACACCCCCACAGCTGAGACCGGCCAGTGGAAATCCGGTCTCGCCGTCGTTCTTCTTTTCCAGCTCCAGAACGTTGAGCGTCACGCCCACGATCTTGATGTGGGTGCGACGTATTTTCGTGCTGTCCACCTTGCTGTTGCCCACTATTTGCGGCCTAAAGTCGGCGCCCAGGAGACGGGCCTTGGCCATCGAAAAAATCGCTTGGCGCATACACTCGTCGACCACCTCGTCCTTTTCGTTTAGATTACGCTTCAGTTCTCGCAGCTTCATGTCGATGGCATCCCGCTTCCGCTTGAGCAGACCCACGCCTCTCCTGGCCGCCAGGACGCGCTGCTTCATTATCACCGAGTTGGCCCGCGAGGGGAAGACGGGCAGGATGTCGCGCTTAGCCATGCTTGGATTGGAAAGTGACTAGGTGGAAATGGAAATGGAATTTTGAATTTTGAATTTGAATGCCGGACTAACGGGATGTTTAAATGTTCATTCAAACTATAGGTTCAACTTTTCCAAAATACAATAACAAATAATCATTATAACCAAGGAAAATAATAATCATTATAGAATTTAATGATTAGATCTGAATATAAAGGACATGATATACATATTTTATTATTATAGAAAAAGAAATCTCCCTACTGTTTTCCATTATTTAGCGCAGTACAAATTGTTACACAAAATGCACCTAAAATTCCCAAGTATGAAGTCGGTGACTAAGCTAACTGAAGATAATGGTCGAGTCTCGATGTGTGTGGATTAAATAAGCCGACTAAAACTCAAGTTAGGTAATAATAGTTATAAAAAAACGCTATTAAAGTGATTCGGAAAATTACTATTTTGAATGCACACTCCTAAAGGTTAGCATTTTCATAATATAAATTGTATGTAAACTAAAAGAAATAATGTACTTAAATTATAACTTTAAGGTCTGGTTTTGGAGAGTGTAAAATCTGATTAAACATTGTCAATTTTGGCCATAAGCAAGCAGCTATAATAAGGGTAATCCCCTCACTGCATGTTAGTTTTGTTAATCTAGGAATCTATGTAAAACTAAAGCCAACGGAATAGTGCAATGCATATTTTGGTTTCCCCAAAGATTGTGGAAACCTGGTCGCAGGGGAATCCCCATGGCTCCGCCCGGGGATTTTGCGTAGGCAACACTTGGCCCACAAATCCGTGGTCGGGAATAACGGGCAACGGATGCGTGTGCAATTACCATGCTGAATATATGGCACGCTGGTTGGTGGTGGTGGTGGTGGTGGCCTGTGTGGCCATTCCACTGGGGATTGCACATTGGATAGTTGGATAGTTGGACAGTTGGACACTTGGACATTTGGCCATTTTGCGCAATTTTCCAGCTGCTGCTGCTGTACGATTTCCTCAGCATTTTGCCGCAGCGAATTGTCGCAATGTGGCGCCGCTTGGTGCAACGCAGCCTTGGCGCATTCGCAACGCATGCCAACAAGTTAAGTATGTTAACCTCTGGAAAATTAGACATGGGCGCTTGGGGGGATGTAGGTAGTGTCAAGGGTTGGTGGTAGATGGTGGATAGGTAACGAAAACGAAAATGAAGTAACAATGCAGCAAACATCGGGACGGGGCCAAGGGGGCCAAAGGCGTGTTCTGTAGTTGTAGTTGTTCGTTGTCGTTGTAGTTGTCGTTGTAGTTGTCGTTGTCGTTGTCGCTTGGCGACGACAGCAATGCGCCATTTTTCGTTCGACCCGCAAGACATGAAAATTCGGCTTTCCCTTGGTTTTCTCCGTGTATGTGCTGGTATGTGTGCGTTTTCATTCTCTCTGTTGGATTTTCGCAATCGCAGAGGAAGCCACCATTTGCCCTTCTCCTTGCTGAGTAGCGAAATTTATCGCAAGTCGATAAGAAATCAAAAGAAATTGCCTTACATGTTATATATGTATCTTTTTATCTCTTAAAAATAAACTTTACTTACATGGATATTACCTTCAGCCATGCTTATCAAGTCACGATTTATTAGTATCCTTATCTTATTGATATTTTTAACAGTTTGTATTTCAATGTTGTGTTTTTTATACAAGATTTATTTATCTTTTGCTTTTTTCCTAATATATATTTTGATTTCCTCTGTTATTTTTTGTGAAATAGTTTTCTTTCTCTAATATAATTTATTTTGCATTTTTTTTATCCCTCATTCACATTGATCACGCAGCAAAAAGGAGGTTGTCCTCGTGAAAACAAATGTGAATATGCGATAAATGCTAAGTAAACAGGATTTAATTGCAAGCAAACATTTGTCTTTGCTCTTAGGGGATTATTAATTTGCATACCAACTCAAATGTGCGCACATTTATGAATATGCTGTGACATTAAATAGCACAAAAGTATGCTACGCCCACTGGCAAACAATGTGAAAAATATGGCAGACTTTTTGATAAAGAGGAGACTTTAGCACTAAGGTTGTTGGGGATATATTAAAATAAATTACCAAAAATATACTGATTACAGAAGTGTTTTTTTTAGAAAATCAGTGAAGAAGAGGTCGTCACCGAATTGGAACTTGGGAATTTTAGGGGAACTCCTTGCAACAAATGTTAATGTTAGATAGATTGTTGATGTTGATTAAAAGACCTTGTTTCATGAAGGCTTAACTCACACTTAGTGCTTATACTTTCCGTTAACTTTTATTTTTGGTATATGAATTGTACAATATATATGTAACATATATAATTCACATTACTTTCCCTTTCCCTTGCCCTTGCCTTTGGCAAGACGTCGGCTCTTCTTGCGCTGCTCCTTCTTCCATTTGCGCCAGTATTTCTGGATCGTGGCCGCGGCTCGGTTCATCATAAACACCACTAGCTTCTGCTGCTGTACCCGATGTTCCTCCTCCTCGCGCTTCACCACAATGTCCCTGTAGATGCGCTCCTCGTGCCGGAACTGGATCATAAAGTCATCGAGTACCTTCTTGGCCAGCAGATACTGATCCTCCAAGGCGATATTCACGCGCATCTTCTCGCCCAGGGTTGTGTCGTATTTCTTGAGAAGACTCTGCAGTTGCAAGAGCAGCTTGTTTCTGGTCGTATGTAAATATAATATAACAAGGGGAAAAGGGAAAACTCTTAAGACATGTCGTACTTTTCATTACGCAACTCTTGCTCCTCGCGCAGGTTTCTCTTGGTCATTCTGTCGTATTCTTCCCGGGCAGCATGCAGCTCCTCCTCCAGCTCTTTCTGTCTGTCCATGCTGCCCTTGTGGTAAATGCGCATTGTGCGATTGCATTTTTCACTGGTGGGTACATGTACATTAATATTAATTAATATTAGGTTATAATTAGTAATAGAACTGTGAGGATTTAAGCATAGAATATTCCTACTAGGACACTGGAAGCACAATCAAACTTACATCTCATTTTGGATCGCCACATTGTTCTGCCACTTCTTGTAGGCCAGATCATCCTCTACCTTCATCAGGTATATGCCCTTGGCGGCCGTCTTCCACTTCTCGATGACCTTTTGAAATGCCAAACTTGCCTTTAGATCCTTGATCTTTTTCGTGATATCCACGTTCTGGTGATAGATTGCAAACAGCTTGCGCTCCTTGGTGATCTCGCTCCGCGAGGATCGATTGAGGTGCTTGTGGGCGCTCTCAAGTAGGAAGTGAAAGGCGGTCAAGAGCTGGCGATCTCGATCTTCCAAATTCCTCATTAGATGGGGAAAGAATCGATAGATCTGCTCGTTCACCAGAAAGAAGTCGACGATACGCATGGTGGTATGATCGTGGGGTAGCTTGGAGCGTCCCGTCTGCTTGCCCAGGTGATGGATCATGCTGTCGATGGGTCCCAGGATCTCCTCGTATCTGGTGCCCTTGAGTACGCTCTTCAGCTTATCGGGATTCTTGAGGAGCTTTGGTATGATCATTGCGATCTTAATACGCTCCTGGGACAACTTGAGCACTCGCTCCACACCCTCCAACCGGGCCTGGCGCTCGGCGGATTTATCTGTGGGATAAATCGAATAATATTTTGTTATATATATTCCAAAGTCTTACCATTGATTGGTACTTACTCATTTTGAAGGAAAATCTGAACGCTATAAGTTTTAAAGCTTGAACTTATGCTTTAAGATTATAGGTTGTTCTATGGATTGTTTTTATATTTAGTAGGTTTGTTTCTTGTTTATATATCTAGTGAATTTTCAGGATTCCAGGCATTTTCCCAGATTAGTTTCTATGTTCTTAAGAGTATTTTTATATTGATATTTTGTATAGTGTTTGCTGTATATTTTGTTATTTTTTTTTTATCTGTATGTGTGCTCTATTTGAGGTCTTGTGTAGCTCTGAGCCGAATGTATTATTATTTTTGATGGATAAACAACACGGCCTGCTGTGTTGTTGCTTTGGGTTACAAACCCTTCTCTCGATCGAGGAGTGACTTGAAACAAAAGGGCGATGTGATGACGGGCGGAATAGTGGCTTTGAATGGCGTTTTCATGGCGGCTGCCTGGCTGAAAACTTTGGCCAAGTGCAGTAGTTGACAATGAGGTGGAGTGGGTGGCTTTCGGGTGGTCTGGGGTGGTTGGTTATTTGCTTGTGTGTGGCCATGTCGCATTATGTCAACTGGCGTGGCATGAATGAAAGCTGCAGCAGCAGCAGCAGCAGCAGTGCAGAAAGGGAGAAATAAAAAAGAAAACCATAAGAGCATGAAACGAACTTGTGAATGCAGAACAATGTTTCTCGGAGAAGGGGCAAAGGGGGGGTCTGCGAAAAGTTCGTCTCTCAGGTGGAAAATCCACCTAATGAAACAACCATGAAAAGGGGGAGCCAACAGAAAGCATTACCCTTCGGTGGATCTGCCAAAAATCACGTTCATAAGTACAGGGAAAGCTCGTTAAATTGAACAACCCTTTATATACCAGATACAGAAAATGCTACCAAAGGATAAATTAATATTTTTAATCGTATTTGTACTGTAACGCAATTAAATAAATAACTTTAATGTAAATTTTATAAATTATCGTATTAAATTTAAAATTTATTTTTTCCTAAGGATAAGTTAGATAAGTTATAATTATTAAGAACCCATTAGTTAGAAAGTAGCATAGGTGTGATTAAAATGCATGCATATTTTATTGAAAAATTCCCACTTAGTTAAGCCTGACTGTATTTTAAAGTACAGGTGCACAGCTCTGAGCTTAATTCCAATTCCATTCCGTTTCCACAGCTATTCCCATTTCCATTCCCATTCCGTTCCCTGTGCTACGCCCTTCCTCTCTTACCACTGCCATTTGCCAGGGTGAAACGCAACAAGTAAGAAGAAGCAACTGCGGCGAGGCCAAAAAGTTTCCAGGCACCAACAGACCCAAAAACAACAACAAGGACAACGGCGATGACAAAAATGAATGGTGAACATTTGCTGAAAACGTCGCAAAGTACCAGGCCCCANATTGTGCCTCGCTCTCTCTCAGCCAAAAGAAAAAAAAAGAAAACAAGGGCCTGTTTGTGTGCGTAAAATGCTGCAATGCGAACAAGCAGGAAAAAAGGAAACCTAGAACAAGAAAAGAAAATAAAATTGAGCAAGAAATAATATTTGTTGTTGTCTTTTGCAGGGCTTGCAAGAAAAGCGATGAGCGACAGAGGAACGACACGGAGAGAGCTGGAAGCAAGCAGAAAAGGCAAAAGAAATGACGCATAAGCAGAGCAACAAGAGAGTGTGCGAGAGAAGGAGAGAATAAGGTTCAGTGGGAGCTCCAGAGCGCCTCGTTTTATGCAGCAAAATGTGTTAAGGCGAGAGACTGATAGAGAGAGCGCCTTGGAGTAGGCAACGGCACAAGCACTGAGCGAAGGAGCACATTTGCCAGAGAGCCCAAGAGAGCGTTCCGAAAAGTATGCAGCAAAATCAGTAAAATCATCTGCTCCACAAATGGCCATGTAAAGCGCCAACGCAGAAAAACGCTAACGGTACTGCAAAGAACCTGCAGCCCAAAAGGCAAGGTCCAATATACATAGCTCTCTGTCTCTCTTGTTCTCCTGAGCTCTCTCGTGGCCCACATTCGCTCAGCTGAGCGAGGTGACGGGCTGCTCGCATTTACCGTTAACCGATTACAGCCCTGGCTCATTATGTTCCGTTGCCTTGGTATTGTTGTATATTTTTATAGTCCTTACTCGACTGTTTCTTTTTGAGTTCCCCTTTCTTTTTTCGCCATACTTTTTTTTCTCGCCTTCTGGCCTCTTCCCTTCCATCTACAGTTATGCTTGGCTTGGCCGCATTGCAGCTATAAATTTGTTTGTGGTTCACATTTGCCTTGGAAGATTACTTTTGGGCATAGTCGCAGCTCTAAGGAAAGAATAACCAAAGAGAGGTGGAGGAGGAGGAGGCCAAGAAGAATACCGTGGAACAATGGACTCAAGGAAAGGGAAACGAAAAACGAGAAACGACAAACTAACTGTGCTCGCCGTCGCTTTTAATGGTTTGTAGGGGGAGGGGTAGGGGGAAGTGGGTTTGTTTTAGGTTGGTTCTTTGGGGTGGAAACCCCATAAAGAACCTTTTTGAGAAAGTGTTATTATAATGCTCGGTTCGGTCTGCCAACGGGAAGGTCAGGTTGTTGGATTCCACCAAAGGGAAACTAAAGATATATCCATGGGTTTTGCCCTAGAGCGAGACGGGACGAGATTTTCGCGATAAAATACGGATTACGGGCTTATGGAAAAGCCACTCGGTTAGGACTGGTTGTATTTTCTTTAAGCTAAGCCTGAATATTATAGTTTATATTATATAGAGATGGGAAAGGAAAGGATTCAGTGCGTGGACTCCAGAATTTCCAATTAATTCTAGCATAAAAAGTGAGAGTAGAGAGAGAGAAGACTATATGCAAAGTTTCATTCAAAAAGCTTTAAAACTGAGAGACTAGTTTGTGTAGAAACGGACAGACGGACAGACGGACAGACGGACATGGCTAGATCGACTCGGCTTTTGATGCTGATCAAGAATATATATATTTTATAGAGTCGGAAATGACTCCTTCACTGCGTTGCAAACTTTTGACTAATATAATACCCTGCAAGGGTATAAAAATCATTGATGAAAAGGCTATATCTTATAAAAATTATAAATTTGAAAGTAGTATTTCTAGCTCAATTTAATTCAAAATAAATATAGAAGCAACTTTAAACAGAGTGGTTTATAGGTTTGTTTTAATATTTATGATTTGTTCCTTCCCAGATCCTTTTTCGGCATAAATTACATAGATAATTCAATTAGCTTTCCCCACTTAAATAAATTTCCATTAGATACCTAGGCTACTTTGGATAAAATATGAATTTAAGACCCATTCGAGGGGAAACAAAGAAAATAGAGCCCGTTACCGTAGAAAATTCCATTTAAGCGTCCTTGTGAGAGTGATTTTTCCAATGAACAGGAACAAAAATAAAACCCAAAAACCGGATAATTTTCCCTTGGAGAGAACATAGTCATAGTTTCCTTTGCCGCAATTCAGCTGTTCTCGGACGGAATTCAGTTGGCCGGCCAGGATCCATTTGGCCAGGCACCTGCTTTTGTCACCTGAGCGAGGACCAAAGGAAACGCTCACATTTGGGAATCCTTGGCAAGTGGCGGTGCCACGCCCACCGAATCCAGCCGCCCACCTGGACAAGTTTCTGGTAAATTTTTCATGGGCTTTCTCTTCTCTGCTATTTTTGTTGTGTTTTTTTCCTAGGGTTTTTTGTTCCTGCCTCGTTTCCGTTCGGCAGTTACACTTTGGACTTTAGTTTTTGGGTCTGCTCCATGGCAGTCTAGCATGTATTTCGAGTTGGTAATGTTCGGTATTTTTTACGGGGCGACTTGCACTCAAGTTGCCCCCTCGAACGAACCGAGAACTGAAAACTTTTGGCTTTGGCTTCCGTTTGGTTTGACTTGCCAACCTCCTCTGTAATTTGAATTTTCTGAACTGTGAAGCGAGCGAGTCGGAGGAGCAAAAATGTCGTGAAGGCCCTGCAAAGAGTTAACTTGGCTAATAAAGTGAAGCCAGCACAATCCAGCCCGCCCCACTCGACCTGTCTGTTTCACAGTTTTGTTTTTTTTGCTCCTCCTATTAGAAAAGTTTTTGTTCGCTTTGGCGCACATTTTTACTATTCACTTTTTTTTTTTTGATAATTTAATAAACTAGCAAAAGTTGAGAGAGATTTAACTTTCGCTACGCTTGCACAAAAATAAATGGAATTGAAAGTCACATAGCAATGCCCGATCAAGGATTCCATGTCCTTGGTGAGTTTTGCAAGAGATTTTTGGTGAAGTGTTTCGCAAAACTTTGATTGAATTAAGCGCAGTTATTGCTTTGTCAGACAAAAAGTCGTTCAGAGTTAAAGTCTGGTATATAAATTTATACAAAAAATGTAATCTGGGAAATAGAATTTGTGGTTTAAATCAATATATATTGGTTCTTGAAGACTTTCTTTAACTGTGCAAGAGATTTCGAATTCTTTCTGCTTATCAAGCACTTGTGACGTCATTCTCGTCAAGTATCTTTATCTCTAAACCTTCACCTTTGCATCTCTAAGCCTGAATTATAATAACCAAAAATAGGATTCAATTAGAAGCTTCCTAGCATTAGTTGCTTAAATTATTTTCCTGCATAGGTTTGCATATTTTTGTCACGCACTGTTGCCATATCCACCGCCCATTCCCATCTTCCGATTGCGGCCACTTAATTGTGATATTAGCAGGATATTTTATTTCAGACCCAGCACGTGCTGGCCTCGGATCATCTTCAAATATTATATTACTTATATACATATATATTTTCTGTTTGACCAAAGTCAACAATAAATGACAAAATGGCCGCACGTGCACAGTGTCCTCCGTGTCGCTCTCCGGTATCCTGTTTAATTTTTGGGGGCCAAACATCAAATGTCCTGGCCGAATGATTGATGAGCCTGCGTATTTGCTGGAAAGGAAAATTCACTTGTTAGCGGTAAACCAAACCGTTTACTTCCCCCCACCCCGCTCATTCCCCGTGGCTTCATTCGCGAAGCCTGTGAAAATCTCTCTGGAGCAAGTTAATAAATTGTTTGCTGTATTTGTTGCATTTAAAGCCTACACAATTTTTGGCGCTCAGCAAACTTTGTAATGAAGTCGCTGTGGGAGAAACCTTTATCAGGTTTCGCAACAGTCGAGCCTCTTGAGGGGGGAATTATTTAGTTGCAGACTTTAGGCTGCTAAAGAAGCTAATGAAGTTTACTTAAACTTGACTTTTAGTGGCAATCAGTTGTATTTTGGGATTTGAGCAGAGTTTGAGGAATTTCTTTGCTCAAAGATTGTATAAAATACTGTAGAGGAGTATAAAAGTTCTTATAAATGGTACAATAATTCTCAAGTTGAGAGTATTTCTCAACCAATTAGTTGTAAGTACGTTGTGTTCCTTGCTATCAAAGCTTGGGCTTGCTTAAGGCTTGCATCCGTATGAGAAGGGATGAGTGTACTTGGCTCTTGATAATGTAAAATCCTGTACAATTTAGGCAGCTTTGACTGTATATTAAACCCTACAGGTTTTTTTTTTGTTCGCTCTGTCTGTTCCTGCTTTGTTCTCGTCGTCTCTCCTTTGTTTCGTATGCAAGGCACGCAAATTTGTTGCCAATAAGCAACCGAAAACAATTTTTATAAGGCTTGACTGGGAAGATGACTGGGCAAAAAAGGGGGATGCAGGCAGCCACCACTTCCTGGCTGCCGCGCAGTGCCAAGACTCTGCCAGTGGGGTGTCCTTTTGCCTATGCGTGCTGCGTGCGCTTCTGGCCTGCTCTTCCTTACTTCCTCTCGCGCTACTTGGTCCTTGCTCCTGTTCTCGGCCCCCGAACTTCCTGGTTATATTTTTTTTTTTGGCTCCAGCCAAGGCTGGGGATGGTGGCTCTGGAGACCCTGGAGTTGCTTAGCTACAACGGCCCCGGATCCAGAATGTAGGTCATGTTGGACTCAACTCGGGAGCAAGAGTGAGAGAGCGAGAGGAACGGAACTCTCCTCGAGCTCACACACTCCCAGGTCCCCCATATACACTGCCAGAATTCATTATACATACACAGAATATATTCGGCAGCGCAAGTCGGAAAAGCCGGAAAAGCTGGTGAAGGAGGGCTGCAGGAAGGAAAGCAACACTGTTTCCCATGAATACTTTAGCAGGCCCTGTGAGTGGGCGTGGCACACTCCCCATTTCCACGACTTGGATATGTGCTTTATTATAATAAAAATTTCATTAGAAAAATTGAATGTTGACGTGTCGCATGTGCCACACTTCCGGCATCCCATTCTCCCCTTATCTGCTCCATCACTCCATAAATTCAGGGCCGTAATGTATCCTTCATAACTTTTAAGTCATTTCAGGCAGACAATCACCATCCCAACCCCCCTCCCCTGTATATGGTTAACAAATTACTGAAATTAATTTTGAACAATACACAAGTGGGAAAGGTTAGAAATGAGGCAATTTATTTTAAAAGCTGTTAAATAAATTATTGTAAACTTATAATGTTTGGAGATGGGATAAGATAGGTTAGGGGAACCTTTAAAAAGAAAAAATAATCTACTTTTCAGAAATATACAGTTAGCTTTAATTTCCGAATATTATTTTAAAGTCTTTCCCATTACCAATGTGTTTGGAAAACCGGACCCTTTCGAGTGGCAAAGCTAATCATCTTTGGCCGCAAACTTTCCCACGTTGCGTATACGCGATGCGGGCCCTGAGTAGCGCCATCAGTCCAAGTCCAAGTCCAATCCCAGCCCCAATCATCCTAGACAAATGAGGGTCCTTGTCAATATGAGTAATAGCTCATCAAAGTTTCATTTTCAACCTTTTTTCTTCCGTTTTTTTTTTATATTTTTTTTTTATTTTCGAACCTTCCTTTGTTGTCCTTTCCCACACTTGCCGTGCATGCAAATCAGTGTAGGAGCGGTAACAAAATAAAATGAAAATTGGGAACTTTCGACAAACCATTTAACCCGAAACTGAAAGTATGACAAGACAAAGTTTTATTTATGGCCAGGACGTGGCGGGGGCCCAAAGGCAAAATGGTCTTGTAATACATTTAGTTATAGACGGCTAGAGCGCTCACACTGAGTATATGTATTTATGGTTGTTGTTTCGGGTTGCTTTTTGTCACCCGAAGAGCCAAATGTAAGTTGTGACACATGCAATAATTTGATTTTGCTCGCAAATAAATCGTAAAGATTGGCGCAAAGTTTTTGGGTTTGCTTTCGATTTCGTTTTCGTTTTCGTTTTCAATTTTCAAAGTTGCCCCCTTCCCCCAGAAAACAGGACCTGCTTTCCCCCCCTCACATGTTTTTTGTTGTGTTGTGGGCGTAATGAGACAAAAGGCAGCCAGCCTGCCCGTCATGGAGCATGTTTTATCGATAATTCGTGAGTGCGACGCAGAGAAAAATCACCCAACAAACACCCACTGGAGCCGATCCACTCCACTCCATTACAACCCAATATACAACAACCACCACGCACTCACATCCCCATTTAGTCTGTATAACAAACAAATGTTTTTTGTATGTGTCAGGCGCCGGTTTCCCTTATTTTCCTTTTCCTTTCTCGCCTCCCATCACCGCTCTGTCCCCTCCCTGCTCTCCATTTTATTATTATTATTATTATTTCCCATTGTTTTTTTTGTTATCCGAAAATCGGTTTTTTTTGCGGACGCGCAACTGACACGAAACTTCACTGTATACCCACGGATACACGTACATATATATATATATATATATATTATGGTAGGTAACATGTATAGTATACGGCTAGATGGGTTCCGTTCGGAAGGTATTGACAGGAAATTGGAACCGGTGCCCGATGCCAGAGCCCTGTGCTCTGGGTGTCATGTTCGTGCCGAATATGGAGACATGTGCCCAATAATCGTCCCATAAAGCTAAAAATAATATGAAATTTATTGCTGTAAATGACAAAAACTAAATTTACATACGAAATATGTCTGCACATTTGATTTATTTGTTTACCCCAAGACGATTCCAAGGGATTCCTTCCTCAATCGATTGATTGACATTAAGTGGGCCATTAACGGGCTTCACAGCCCTGACTCAGCCTCAGTCCATGATTTGTCCTTGGAAAGTTGCCTATGAAAAAATCATTTTCCCTCGCCGCCAATTAAAATTCCTTGCCCATTATCCGTAAATTATAGAAATATTATTCAATTAGCGTGACAAATACGTCTCATACATAATGCAATGGGTGCCGTAATAAGTGTGGGCCAAGAAATGAGAAATGCAGGCCAAGACATGCAAGCCGTAAGCTTATTAATAGCGAATAAAGAAGGGCTGGACAGTGCAAAAAGTGTCAGGAAAAAGCAATGGCAAATGTCAGCGCTATGTTGGGAAGCGCATTAAACAAGAGGGAGAGCGAGGAAAGCTGACTGGAAAACAAGGCGAGCAAAAAAAGTTAAATGAAAATGGAAAATAATTAGCAAACAACTGCAGTGCCCGGGGAAAAAAAAACAAGAAAACCAAGTAAAAGATATTTGTCTTCGACCATGAAATACCCGGCTTGCAGGTGCTACACGCTATTGCATACTTTTGGGGGGTAAATACAAAAATAAAAGTCTAATTTTTTAATAACAAGAGATCTCCCAATAATTTCCCAATTAGCAAAGCGTATTAATTAAGGGAACCCAAAGAATATAAAATAAATAAAAATACAAATAAGGAGTTTTACTAATTGAAATTTTTGGGTAAGCTTAATAAGTCATTATTCGTGTTAAAATAATCATAAATCTACTATAAAGTATCTTCTAATCTATTAAGCCCTTTTTTAACTCAAAAATACAGGGTACAAACCAGAAAGAGAGGGCTTAAAACGAAGAAAAGAGTGGGATAGCCTCGTCTTGGCTTGCCTTGCAGCTCAGATTACGATAATTATATTAAAAATAAACTCTTTATGGTATTGCATTTATTTTTATTATTATTGCCACCAAGAAAGTGACCTTGTTGAATTATACAAAAAAAAAAAAAACCAAGAAAAATAATAAGAAAAAACTGCATTAGCAGCCACTGGAAAAACAACAGCAACAAGAGCTACCCATACGCGATAAGCATGCAATTCCTATGACATGCAATCCATTCAAAATGTCCCGACTAATTAAAGTGAGCGGTGCTGTTTTTACCTTGGATTAATTATTTTTTTTTTAAGCGAATTGCATACCTTTGGTCGGGCAGGTTAAATGACAAGGCTGTGTGGGGCATGCAAGGCGTAATTTATAAAGAAAATACCCCTAAATAGTTGGCAAACGTAACCAGAGCTTAAGTTGCACTTTATCGCTAGAGAAATATAAAGAGAAAAAGAGAAAGAGAGGAGAGGAGAGCTGGAGTGAGACTGAGTGAAAGAGGTCAGAGGGCGGGCTCGACCTGAGGTTGCAAAGGTGCGATAAAAAACTGGAAAAAATAAAACGGAAAATAAAACAAACGCATGCAACCTAGCAAAAACAACAAGCAATAAAAGTATGAAATATACATGGATAAGGTAGCAAGTATTTACATATAACAATCTCGAATGCCAAATACTCTTACGCGAACAAAACATAACGAAGTCCTTGCTGCCAAGCAAACAAATGCTATTAAGGAGCAAATGTACCTTAATTTCAGCTTTTTCGGAGGCGGAACATTTACAGTTTTACATGGAAATGCACCGAAATGAGCCCGTGACATGACATGCCAACGCAAGTCTGACATGGAAATGCGGGGGCCGCAGCAAGTGGAAATGCGGAAAAGTGAAGGAAAAATATACTGAAAAATTACATATGTATGAAAAACAAATTATTTAGTTTGTTAAGAATAATATAAGAATACTAATTTCTATACATTTCAAATTATTTTTGAGTTATAAAAAAGTTACACATACATTTTGTTTGTTTTTTGAATCTAAATCCTTTCCTACTTTATAAAACTTAAAAAGAACTGATCGTATTAAAGCTTAAAATTATTTGTTACCAAGTTTTCTGGTTCATTAAATCTTTCAATAATTATATTTACCTTTCCTTATTTCGTATACATTTTTTTTCTGAGTGTATCCAACTGGGGGACTGAAAACTCGCATGATGGACGGACAGGCGGAAGACTGATGGCTCTGACGCATGGAGAATGGGCCAGGGGAGTGGAAAGCCAAAAGAGTGGCAGCCAGTGCGATAACTTTTCTACTTACGAATATACTCACAATTGTTCTTGCAGCGCCACACTTTCGTAATTGTATTTCCCCTTATTATCCTGGCTTATTTCGGTGGTCGGGGTAATTATATAAGGTGTTTTTCGGCAAGTTCATGAAATATGTACGCCAAGGACATGTTAATTAAAAATTTTTCATCAAATAATACTAATGGAACCGAGAAAAGTTTTGACTGTGAAGGAAGTCAGGTCGGTCAGGCAAGGGGAGTGGAGTCAGTCACTGGGGGTACTATGATATCATCGAGGTTGGGTTTCTGTTTTAATAAGAGGAATGTAGGAAATACTACTGTATTTAAATCAAGGCGAAAGTTAAGTTTTAAAATTCAAATAATATATTTGAAAGATTTATTAAGTCTATATCATCCCAAAGGTGACGTGAAAATTAAATAATATTATTCCTACCTTGAGCAAAACCTTTTTTAAACCCCTATTTTAAGTAAAACGAGTTCAGGCGGATATATACACTTTCTAAAACCTTACCCAACAATCCAAAACAATTTCTCTACCATCAATAGACGTTGATTTATTCAAAAGTCGATCAACTAAGCACTGTCACTTGCTATTTGAGCAAGCAAACATTTACTTTGGCTCTTTCCAAAGCCAGATTTTGGCAAACACAGAGCTATAAGCCAAGGCTATAAGCCAAAAGCAGAGGTTAAATCGCTTTTAGGCCACACTTGACGTTCTCGAATTTCACTTTCATTGGACTTAAATATTTGCCGTGGACAAAGAGTCGTCTTAAGAGGTAATTACTATAAAATGGAGTGGTCCAATTGAACCAAGGGCACTTACCAACGAAACCATCAAACTGAAAGTATCAACTCAAGTGACGCCATGAAGGTCCCGACTCTGATTATATCCCTATTCCTGATCGTGGTTCTGGCTTCCCAACTGGAGGCTCGATTACTCCTGAGTAATGGCAATGGCTTCTTCTGCCTATGGACTGCCAAGAGGACCTGCTCGAAGAGCACTCCAACGTGCATCCGGGTGCTGGTAGATTCGACACCTACTTACAGCTGCAAATACTATCGGAATGACTGCCAGTATCTACTCGATAGCTGCAAGGGCGCCACAGGTACATATTTTCACTTCGTTTAACTAATAATACATTGCTTTTAAAAAATAATAATACATTTTAAGATAAAAATAAAAAATTGGTTCAGTTTCGATTAATTTCGGAGTATTTTTTAACATCGATATTTCCAAAAGACAATTTAAGTTGCATTATCCCATATGGATCCAAAAGATCTATGTATTTTTTGGTGAGTTTTTGGCCTTTATTTATAATGAAAATATTTTCGATTTCGATATTTTCGATTTTCGATACATATTTCGATATGTATCGATAGCTGCTAGCTTACACACTATTTAAAATATAGATATTTATTATGATATTACTTTAATTATTGAATAATTTTAGCTCTCTATTTACGTTACTTAACTTCAAGGCTTTGAAAGAATATACTGCCTTACCCATTTAATTTTAAATACTTTCTTACTCATAAATCCCACATTTTACTTACAGTTTATGGCCAACTAGGTACACCCGTGGCTGTCACCAGTTGCATTTCGAATAATATTGCCATTGGAGGGACTGGAACATGCTAAATTTATATAATTGTACTATCAGTACCATAACTTATGATCATTTATGTATTTATTGATAAAACGTTTTTATAATAAAAATAATAATTTCCAAGCAATGTATACTAAATATTTGTTGTATGTTTATTGTAATATATGTTTATATTTTAAAATAAATTATAAATAAATTTAATCTTTCATCTAATAAATACGTTTGTTAAATTGGCAGCACCGGATCCAGATCTATGTTTTATCTGCTGATTTTGTCACCCTTCGGACGGGTAAATGATTCATTTAAACGCGGTTTTAGCGGCCATTTCAACTCGTTTAGCGTTTTATGGGTTTCCCCGCACATACACATCCACACACGCTTCATATCGCCATGATGTATGCTTTAACATTTTCCCTTTCCTTATTTTTTGCTCTTTTTAATTGCATTCGCATAAATCGCGCTACTTGGCGAGAAGGGAAAACGAGGGGGAATTATGGTTATGGCCACACACAACACACACACACACACAGACCCAAACACAGGACAATGTAAATTTATGGAGCTTCGCTTTTTAGTTTGCAATTTTTCGCCATTTTTGCTACTTTCCTTTCGTTTTTCGTTTTTATTTTTTGTTTGCTTTTGTATACAGCGGATGTGAATGGCGAATGCCTGCGGATGCAATTAGAATGGCAGAGTGAATGCACACACACACACACACATACACACATTCATATAAATAATTGTTTGTATGACTGAAATATAGGTCATTACGAAACATTTTGGCAGTGAAAGTTCAAATTATTTGCATAATTTAAGCATAAATCTCTGCGGTCTCTTTGGAATTACAAATGAGAGCTCTTTTTTCGAAAGATAATGGCGCCGAAATTTGTAAGTTTATGGAAATCTAACTTAAATTACAAAGCAAAGGTTTTTAAACAAGAATTTTAAGACAATTTGTTTACAAATTCAAGAATATACAGGCTCTTAACCCTAATAAATCATCTATTTTTAATGAACTTAATCAAATGTAGATTTAAACAGTATTTTAGTGAAAGCATTTAAATTTAATTTTTCTTGATGGCCTTAAAAAGGTAACTAGGCGATGCTGGAGGTTGTTATATATTTTTTGAAGTATTAAGACAGCTAAAATACTTGTTTACACAAAGTTCTTAACACTGAGCTAATAATGTCCCAACGTTAGTCTCAATATTTGGTTTTCTTATTTTGGAGAAACAAATATTAAAAGTCTGCTTTGCAAACAATTGTTTAATGTACATAATGGATAGTTCAATAATCCCTCAACGTTATTAGCATTCTCTATAATATTTGTAGAACTTTTCAATGTAAAGATAATAATATCTAATAAAATAAAAAATTTAATAAACTGTCTCTTAATTTTTCTATAGTTTTTATTTGACTTTTGGATTCTACACATTCCTAAAACCAGGCAGGTCTTAGCCTGTTCGGATGATTATTGGCGTAACACTCGATGAAGACGATGAACCCAATATGCTGGAGAGTATGCTGGACAGCGAGGAACTGGAAGAGGAGCTCGATGATGATGAGGAGGATGATGAGAAGGTGCTGGTACAGGTGCCAGTACTGTTGACTGAGATGCTCGAACAGTTGCTTATGTTAACCACATTCCAGCCTGAGGGAATTAAACATTAATTATTAATTATATAGATTTTGTCATTAAGTTATATACTCACTTGAACCACTCGCTCTGCAGTTGGCTCGCTCCAGCAAACAGTCGTTCTTGAAACGATGACACCTGCGGCTGGAGGCCCACCGGCCGCACACATTCGAGGTGACATAGCAGCTCGTGGTCGTCGTGGTGCATCGGGAGGCCGGCCTGGAGGAGCTGCTGCTGGAGCTGCTGCCGGTGTTGACCACGATCACCCGCCGGGCGTTGCGGCTATTCACCGAGCGCCTCCTGGTGGTTCCCGCCCGGGCCCTGACGCGCTGATTCGTCCTAGCCCGCGACTGACGGGATGTCACGGTCGCCAATGTCTTGGCATTGGTCCTCCTTTGGCTCTTTTGAGCATCGGTGGCCACCGCGATCAGAACGATCAGCACCAGAAAAACCAATGTCAAGCGCATTTCGACTGCTAACTCATTACCCAAATGTGTTCTGCGCCGGTTTTATAGCTTCCCGAAGAACTTCGTAGCTATGGGAGGCCTTGAAAGATGTTTACCATCGCGGGTTCCTTCCTTCATTCTTGTGTACAAAGAAACGTATTTAAATTATACATTTCGCTGCCGACTCTTTGTTCGCTTTGGTCTCTGCCCAATTGTGCAAATACTTCGCAATTCATCTAAGATCGCAGTAAAAAGATGTTTGGTTCTACGTCACGTGCGTGGTTAAAGAATATAAATAAATTCGCTGTTTACATATGTATTTGAGTGAGTTTTTTGTTTATTTTTTTAGTTTATACTTTTAGGCTTGCTCGTTTTCAGATAATAAAAGCCGAGACTTCAACTGACCCACGATATATTAACGTATTTTTGAACCGATTTCATTAAACCTATTAATTTGTATAAAGATTTTTCAGAAGCTTTTTTTAACTTTGCAAACAGTATTTTCATTTTAGTCAGTGAGAGTTTTCAGCAACTTTTCGCTCTCTTCAACGACTCTTCAGTGACTCTATTTAGCGATTCTATTCAGTGACATTTCAGAGATTTACCAGGGAGTTTATAGCGACTTTTCAGTAGCCACCTAGCCATCAAACAATTTTCAGAAGCTTTTCAAATAATGTCTTTCAAAGGACTATCGAAAAAAATGTACTGAAAAACGCTATATGATTTTGGTTTCAATATTAATAACAGCTTGCCGAGAATCATCTTTTATCATTACAACCCGAGTTTCATTAGTGAAATTTCGTATATTAACTAATTGTTATAGCCGCGAGGCTAGATAAACTTCGGTTTTCTGAAGTTATCATCTTTATACCCTTGCAGGGTATTATAATTTTAGTCAGAAGTTTGCAACGCAGTGAAGGAGTCATTTCC